>JAJEJO010004712.1:25948-48026 GCA_020662805.1 Glaucomys volans | reverse complement strand
AAAATATATATTATATATATTATATATTTATATATATTATATATATTATATATTTTAAAATATATATAAAAAGACTTGTGCACGTCTTTTTCAAGGAGGAGTCAAGGCCTCTAATGTGCCATATACATACTCCTATATGTATATGTATATACGTATACATACATATATACATATATATACACACACACAATTATATATATACATATTTAATATATACATATAAAAGGGAAGAGTCCAGATTCTTTTAATAAAAAACAAAACAGGGCTGGGGATATAGCTCAGTTGGTAGAGTGCTTGCCTGGCAAGCACAAGGCCCTGGGTTCAATCCCCAGCACTGCAAGAAAAACAACAAAAAAACAAAAACAAAGAGTAAAGACAGGTTTGCAACTGTGTGAACATTTACATAGGTTATGTTTAATGTTTCCAAATAAAGACTTGTTTTAAAGCTCACCTAAAGAGTATCCATCCAAAGAAGTTAAGACATTGCCTTTAAAAAATACTGCTCTATGTGAAAGAGGCATTTGGCTGCATTTCCCATCCAAGGGTTAAAATGGTTAAGTATTTAATTGCTTAGGAAGTAAAGCTATCATTTCAGATTTCATGCATCATGAATCCTTTTCCTAATTTGAGGAATTATGAAAGGAAAATGAGGTTCTGGTAAGTATATTTCTGAAAGAGCTCTCCATAGATGTTTTAACATTAAGTAGCCCTGGTTAGGAAGGGATTCTTAGCAGCTGAATGAAGATCATGTATCCGAAAGTGAATATGTGAAACTCATGGGACAGTCAAATGAGGTGATGTCTACCTTTGGTTCTGAGCATGAAATCAACTGTAAAAATATGACTTTTTAGAAGTAAGGCATAAAATAACACTGTTTCATTAAAGCCTCCGATACTTTTCACAGAAGGTTGTGCATTGAGCAAAACGTCTCAGTCTTGAACATTTAAGAGAAAATTTGTGCACCTATGGGAAGAGGTGAGAGATGGAGGGGAAGAAAAGGACAGATGGATGGGGAGGGTGTTGTAGGAAGAGAGGAATTACATGTAAGGCAGAGGCCCAGTACCTAAGGCAGGCATCAATGACGATCTGTTGTTTGGATGGATGACTGGACAGAGGGAGGGAAAGATTTTGTGGTCATGAGAAAGGTCACTCCCTACTTTTTCTTGTGGCACTCCCCCCCCCATGATTGGGAAATGGGGACTTCTGATTAAGTTGATTAATATGCCCTAAAAGAGCCACTTAATTTCAAAAAAGCATTCAAAGACCTTAATAACGTTCACACCACACAGATCAAGCCAACCACGATTTATGTGATTCTTTGGTGAGTCATAAAGCCCTTTAGGACACTGCCGAGCCTGAGCATCATTTATCATTGCAAGTTCAGCAGAAGCTTTCTGCAAACCCTTGTTTTCAGATAACTTTGATTCTTGATGAATAGGCATTTCTTTTATTTGAATTTGAATTTTAGATTATGAAACATGCTCTTATCTAATCTATACTTGAAATTCTGACAAGAGAATTTTGCAGTAGGGGGCCACCAGTACTGACCTTTGTTGATGGGTTTGACCTTGGCTAAGAGGGATTCTCCTTGGTGGGCAGCTGGGGCTCTGTGAAAGGGCACCCTCTGCAAGGGAGGAGAATTGGCTGACCTAAGCCACAGGCAAAATCCTGAGGTTCTGGAATTTCTGTCATTGAGTTTTCTTTTTGTGACCTTGCACTTTTAATTCTTCCTTACGTTGTTTAAACTTCATTGCTCTTCAAATATATTTTCAGAAAGTTTTCATTATTTAACTTTAATTTAGTAAAACATCTAAGGATCACTTATTCACAGCAGCCAAGAAGCTGGGAATTCATCCAAGAGCTGTCCCTGCTCCCCAATCCTTCCATCTCCCCCAGACATAGCATATGTACTAATACGCTTTCCTGGGATTCCTATTCAAATACAGCTTATTTTAAAATCATGTAAACAGCAGATTCTCTAACGACTACTCCAGCACATTTTACCTTTACAGAAAAATCAAGGTGGGAGCCAATAGCCAGAAAAGGTTTCAGGAAGATGCTGAGTGTGTAGCTAGATGTAACCAATGAGGCAACATAAGGAAGACGAAAATATCTCTGAGGTGTCATTGAGACACCTTCACATAAAACTCTCAGCCCAACAGAAAACCCACCAGAGCTGCCTGAACGTACACTGCAAAGTCACTTTTCTGCCGCTGGAGGTAGAAGTTTCTGTGTCACCTGCTCAGGAGAAACTTCTCAGTGGAAAGCTAGTGTGTAGGGCATCGTCAGCTAGAACTCCTTAGTGGCCCCTACCTCCTCCTTTCTCCCCCAAGAGTCCTGGCTTCCTGGCTGTTTTATCTGCTCTATAAATGCCTGACCTTCTCATCAGCCTGTCCTATGCTCTAACTGCCTGAAAAGACATCCTTCCTCTTAGGGCTCAATCCAAGTCTGTTGGGTGATCGACCCTGGTTCCCACCTTGTCTTACCTATGAACCAAACTATAACCTCCAGACATTGACCTTGTGCTGACATGTCAAAATAGTTAAAACAGACATGGCTGACCTTGCTCTGAAACATCCTATGAAGATACAAAGAAAGTTTGAAAGGAAGAATGAACAAGAGGGAAGGATAATTTTCTGACAATATGGTTCATAAATAGGAAGGAAAGGAAGCTAAGCATGAAGACACAACACTGAGATGCTTACTGACTATCCAGCATCATTGATACTGTGTTCATCGGCCTTGTAGGTTGATGGTATGAACATGGATTCAACGTTCCCTTCTAACTCACAAATGAGGACTACCTGATGAATATCCACAATCCTGAATGATCTGGGGGACATAAGTACTTTCCACGTGCTAAGTCCTAAAGTGAGTGTGTGACCCACATGACCTCACTTGGTACTGAAACAACTCTGTTAGCTGTGTAACATTCCCCTCTCTGTAAAAGTGGAAACTGAAGCTTGAGAGTCTGCCCACAGTCACAAAACAGAACGGGATCCAACTTCAGTTTCAAGTGAGTTTAAGTCTGTTCTAAGCCATGGGCCTTTCCATTGAAAATGTGGAGTGTGTGTGGGGGCCACATCTCCCCCCAGGCAGCAGGCAGAGGCAGGAGCCCAGAGCTTTGGTGAGATGGTGCCCCCAGTGCTGTGGTTCTGGCATCCTGGTCGAATTATCTGGCACGCTAGCCCATAAGCTTCTTTAGTTCATTGACTTTTACATTGTCAGTGGCTCACAGGAGGCTTAACACATAATAGAAACCCAATAAAAGTTTGTTAAATGAGAGATTGTGATGTAAATTCTGTATAATCAAGTCCTGGAGGTCTGCCTTTTCCTTTTATCTAGAGATCTTGTATCTTGGCAGCATTTACTGTGCTAACCCTAATTTTATAGGCGTCTGGGACACCTACCTGACAGCCCAGACACAGCCGCCCAAGAAGCCCTCTCTTTCCTCTGCTGATTGTCACGGCTGCGGCCTGCACAGACATCGGACTTCTGTTGACATTGATTCACACATCTCATTTGTTTTTGCCCCTGTGAGAGTTATGGTTGGAACTAACAAATAAATAAATAAAAAAAAGTGAGAAATAAAAATGAGAAAGGAGAGGAGGGGGGTGGGAAGCTTTGACATCCTGTTTTTACAAGTTATAAGTGCTGAATGGACACCCACTCCAAGAATAATGAGGAGGTGAACTGACATCTGGTACCATCACCGACTCGGTGTGATTCAATTCAGCCACGAGAATGTCCAACCCATCAACCAATCACCGCCTAGGTGTTACGAGATTTATGAAATCTGCTTGGGGTGCTGAGAATGTGGAAGTGAGAATTTAACTCCGGATGAACCTACAGTGTTCTCCATAAAGAGCTTGCAAAGCTGCCCTGCATTATCCTGCCTGCTTCACATGCCCGCAGCGATGTCCACACACGCCGACACGAGAGAGCAGAATTAACTGCATACTTGGCTCCTGCTGCAGACATCTTGGTGCTGTCTGTGTCCTTCGTGTGCCCTTTGAAGTATCAGCACTGGATCACGCCCCCCACTCCAAAGCACCTTCTGAGAGATGGAACTGCTACCCAGTCTGAGAACAACTTCGCCCGCTTGGAAGGTAGAAGTGGGCAGGCCAGGTATCGTCCCTGCTGCCTGAACCTTCAACCCTCACTCTGGCTTCTTTTTTTAGCTTAAGGGAAATAAATTTGCAGTACAAGAAATTGTGAGTACTCCAAGTGGCAACAAAGAACATTCTGGAATTCAGAGTTTTTCCCTCAATTTCAATAGCATCACTCTTTTAAAGGATTGATTTAAGTTCTACTTGGAAAGGTAAATGCATGGGAAGCATACAAAAGAGTAACGTGGAGGAAGTCTGCCCCATCTCTGTCTCCCAGCACACACTTCCCTTCCTGAGGGGTAATCACTGGGTTCTTGTGTTTGCTCCAGTTACACAAAGCATCATAGATACAGTACGCACCCATCAAAAGTACAAGTGGATGCTGGACTCAGTGGCACAAGCCTGTAATCCCAGCGACTCTGGAGGCAGTAGGATTACAAGTTCGAGGCCAGCCTTAGCAACTTGGTGAGATCTTGTCTCAAAATAAAAAGAGCCAGGAGTGTAGCTCAGTGGTAAAGAACCCCTGAGTTAAATCCCCAGTAGCAAACCAAATCAACCAACCAAACAAAAAACCCCACACAAATGGAATTATCCTCTATTTACTGTTTGGCAACATGTTTTTGTTGTTTGTTCTTTTGCCAGTTTATGTTGAAGAGATCATTTCAACTTCAGCACACAGAGGTCCTCCTTTATTCCTGTTAGGAGTGGCATGGTATACTCCTTTTCAGGACTAAACTCTCATCTATTTAACAGAACCCTTCACCAGATATTGAAGTTGCCTCCCACTTGTGCTAATACAAATGGTGCTTCCACAAATGTGCAGAGATTGTTTTACCCATTTGAGTTTATATGTAGAATAAATTCCCATCAGAGGAACTGCCATGTCAAGGGAATAAGCTCTAAACATGATCATCTACAGATACAGGACACAATGTACCACCCCATCTTGTTCAACCTCCTGATATTCTTGGCTTCCAAAGAACATGCCAATCACAGGAAACTACTTGAAAGTGCTACATGGTCTTGGATCTCTCTATCTATGGTTTTTTTTCTTTTTTCTGGCCAACTTCTTACTATTCACCTCAGCTTCTCTTTCACACAAGATCCTTTGGATTTCAAGTTAGATGGATTAGTGGGTCACTTTCTTTTGGTGTTGTTTCCTCCAGGGATGGCACAAATTCCTTTCCTGGGCATCCCCCCCCCCAGTACCCATGCTTCCACATTATCACAGAGAACATACAGAAAATTAACATTAAATAAGGAAACTGACACATGGGGAAAAATGACAGGCGAGATAAATGGAAATAAATAGCACCATGATAGAGAACAGAAGAATGTTCTCTTCACAGGATGTTCAGCATAAGGAAGAGTGAGTCCCATGAAGAGCCAGGGAAGGACATTCTGAGATGCATGAAGGGCATAGGCCAAGACCCTACGTGGGAAGATTCTGATTATTTGAGAAACAGAAATAAATCAGGTATAGCTGAAGCACAGAGCGAGCTGCTGGAAGAGGAGTGGATTGAATCTAAGAAGTAGGCCAGGGCCAAGATGAGTTAAGCCTGGCCGGCAACATGGGGAAGATGGATTCTATTCTAAATAGGATGGGGAGCCATAGAAAGGTTTTTAATACATGAGTGACATGTACTGATTCACCTTGTAGCAAGAGGGCAGCCAATGATGGATGACAGTGACCTGGACCAGTCTCCTAGCAGTGGAAACAAGGAGATGTGGAAGGAATGAGGCATTTTGAAAAGAGCCAGTAGGACTGGCAGACAGAATGAATGTAGTAGTGAGGGACTGAAAAAAAACCATCAATGGATGTTCCCAGGTTTCTGGCTTGAGTAACAGAATGGATTCTGGGTACTTAAACAAGAGGGTGACATCTTGTTTGGAGAGAAGTAGATGGATTTGGGAAATATTTAGGAGGGAGAACTAAGGGGACGTGACATTATTGGATGTGGGAAGGGTTGATGAAATTGAGGAAAATCTTGGAAAGGTAGGATTTTTTACCTTGGAAAATCGTACCTAACTGAACACATGAGGATAAGGGGACAAACAGGAAGAGGCCTAGGTCTGGGGTACATAATAGCATGAATTAGGATGGTCGTGCAGGGTTTGGGGATTGAGGACCTTTGAAACACCCAAGTGAAGTGGAACAGGCAACTGAGGAAAGTTTTGATCTTGAAGGAGATATATGGGCAGGAGATATCTACATAGGCATTACCGACATCATTGGAAACAAGTCAAAAGTGGTTGCAATCAACAAGAAGTAATTTTAAACAGCACGTAGAAGACCCAAGTCCAAACCAGAGGCACATTTAAAGCTCATTGGAACTTCCAGATGAAGGACAATGGGGGCTACCAAAACCTGAATCTTCCCATTTACACTCCTAAAATGCCCATAAATTCAGCAAGGAGAGCAAATAAAACCACTCATGACCCTCACCTCCTGCAGGATGAGGAGACAGAGAACATACTGGGACTCAAATTACCCATAAGTAGAAAAGCAAACCAAATTAAATGCCAACAGAGCTCCTGCTGCCCACCCTCTGCTGCAAGCCTGTGGGTGTGGAGAGCAGGGGAGAGGAAGCTTCAGAGACTCAATAAAAAAGAGGAACCAGGGCTGAGGTGTAGCTCACGGGTAGCTGGGCTCTGTGTTCAATGCCCAGCATGGCAGAAAACAATAAAGGTATGTGCAGAGATATTAAAGTTGTTTCTTGAGAAAATAAAAGGTCACATGTTGAAGAGCTCAGTCATGTGTTTTTATGGGATCTTAACAAAAAGACAGAATGACTTCAGTTTGCGACCCTGTCTAAATGGGTTTCCTGGATCTACAACTTCACTGGTCACTGTGATGTTAACTTATGGTAGCCAGAGCAATTTACTAAAATGCAAATTCAAAAGGAGGTATAATTTTAAAACTGTGGAGTTCTCTGTGGAGGACGCAGAGACAAGGCAGGGAAAATGGGGAGGCGGCCCTTCCTATGTGGTTAGAAAGACCTGGGATTTGACACACGCATGGGCTAATCACCCAACAGAGAGTTTTATTATTCCTATTCTGAAGACAGGGAATTTAATTAGAATGACATGGGGCAGGAATAGTAACCAATAGGAGGAGTTGTTTCAGGGGTTGTTTTCTTTTCTTAAAGAAACAATCAACCCCCCAATCTACCATCCTGATTTGAAAACCCTAAGCACTCATCAAAGGCAATCACCATGGATGTACTTAAGAAGCACAGATTATTCAATCATAAATCATGCCAAAATTTTAACATCCAATTTTGCTGGCAAATTTTGAGGTGTTTTTCAAACTTTACTTTGTATCATATCACAGATGAGGAAATATGTGAAGAAAATGTTGCCGAAGCCCGTGGTCCTGCCCATGACTATGATCCTACAATGAGGCTCTACTTCAGGGGTCAGCAAAATTGTCCTACAAGGGGCTAGACTGTAATGCTTTAAGCTTTGTGGGCCATAAAATCTTTGTCACGACTGCTAACTCTGCCATTCTAGCCTAAAAGTAATCCTAGAAAATACTAAATAAATGGGCATGGCTATGTTCCAAGAAACCTTTTCTTGCAATAATAAAAAAACAAAACAAAACATGCAGTGGACTGGATTGGCAGTGTTTGGGCAACTCCAACTCGAATCCATGAGAGGCCATCTTGTTCATAAACCTGCAGATAATAGGGAAAAAGGGGGTGGGGGAGGCAGGAGAGAGGGGGAGATAGAGATATTAGGAAAAATAAAATTAGTGATCAGTGAATCATTTCAGGCAGTGGTTTTCAATTCTGGCTGTCCATGAGAAGCACCATGTTTTAATGGTAGATTTCCAGGTGCTACCTCCCGATATTGCCATTCAGCAGATCTAGGAATACTTTTATATTCCCAGTGAGACTCCTTGATTTTAAAACACTGTGTGCTCATCATCGTCCCTAACAATGAACGGCTGGACCAAGTGAGGAGGATAGAAAAATGGACTACTGTGTGCTAACCCTCATCGGGTGAAGAGGAGGTGCTGCAGTTCAGGAGCACCTAGGCCCACTGGTCACACATTCAACTTCCACTCCTGAGCTGGAGCAAGAGCTGAGCTCAAAGCCTGGCTTTGCCACTAACCACTGTGGTCTCTCCCAGATGCCAATACCAAAATGGAGTCACTCACACCAGACCTAACACAAGGGAGCAGGGAGACTTGGAGGGCGGGCTCGCAGGCATAAGCCACCGTGATGATAACCGTTACAAAAGTTCCCTGAAAACCACAACATTGCACAAAGGCCACAGCAACCTTCCACAAAGACTATTTCTAAAGGGATGTCTCTGCCCAGCAATTGCTTATTCAGTCTTGGGCCAGTAGCACCCTTGTTAGGAAGCCTTGTAGTCAAGGGTAACTGCTTCAGGACCACTTATGTAAACTTTCTCATTTACCTTTAAAAACTTGTCTTCCTTTGCCTCCCTGAATTATTTATAGCACACATATTCCAGATTGCAATTTTCTGAACATTCCTGGGTAAAACCTTTTCAGACCTCAAGAGAGCCACTCTGTTATATAGGATGACAATTTCCTCATCTGTAACATCTCTTACAACACCAAGTGTGGGATTTTAGAAAACAGATCTATTGCAGCCCATTCTGGGAAACTGTAATAATCTTTTATCCTCTCTCTTATGAAATTAAACTGAACACAGTGTTTAAGAGTGAGAGAATATTACAGATGGTGGCCTTTGACAGAATTTTCACAGAATCCCAAAAAACAGAACTAGAACAAACTTCTGAAGGGCACTTAGTTTTGAAAAAAGGTATTCACTCTACTCTTTAGGATGTTCTTTTATGAACCTTTAACAATCACTCTAGGTTAAGTTTTCAACTCTACTTTTCCTATCTTCAGGGTCACTTTGTGATGAGTACCTCTTTGTTATACTGACAATTTAAAGACACCAGTTCAGAATAATGGAAAGGGGAGCAAAGGAAGGCTGGCCAGAGGCTGAACAAGGTTATGTAGGTGTGTTAGTTTTTCTGTTGTTGTGACCAAATGCCTGAGATAATCAACTTACAAAGAGGGAAGGTTTATTCTGGCTCATGGTTTCAGAGGTTTCCATCCATGGTTGCATGGTCCTATCACTTGGGCCTATGGAGGCACAGTATATCATGGCAGGAGTGTGTGGGAGGAGGTCTGTGCACCTCATTGCTGCCAGGAGGCAAAGAGAGGTGGGGGGGAGGTGCGGGGAGAGGAGCACACTCTTGGTAACATGACTTTCTTCCACTAGACCCACCTCCTAAAAATTCCACCACCTCCTAATGTGCCACATACTGGTGACCAAGCATTCAACACATGGCCTTTGGGGGACAGTCAAGAGCCACACCGTAGCATCAGGTGACTCCTATCATAGAAATTAAAAAGGTAAGCAGAGTTTCTGTCTTTTATGGAGAATAATTCTTAAGTTGTCAATGTAGCAATCTCTACATCATGTGACTGAAGTTTAATAAAATGCTATTTAAGAAGATGGGGATAAAGGCAGAGATGGGGCCAGTTATTTTGAGAGATCAAAGGATACATAGGCATAATAGTCACTATGATCACTATTTTGTGTCAACTGAAACTTCCTAAAGAAGTTGTGTGGAGGGGCCTTGGCCCTCTGATGCTGCAGGAGTTCTGGGAGTTTAATTCTCCCCTGACCTCTGGGCCTGTTACCTACATGCACACACAATGGCCATTACTGCTTCATGACACAGAGCGCCGATAGCTTGCCTTAACTCAATCCCTATTTCCAAAAGCATCAAGGGTTAATGCTTCACAACTTCTGTGCTTTTTGAGTTAGAAAGAACTAATTTTCTGGGACCAGGAAATTTTTCAATTCAGGAAATTAAATAAAAAGAATGAAGGTAAAACATTCAAATTGCCCACAAAGAAAATTGAATTAAAGCTCCCTGCTGATCAATCAGTTCTGTAATAATGTGATAAAAGTATCCCCAGAAATTCATTTTAGATAAAAGCATACAGTAGAAATCATACAACTTCTGGGGAAAATGAAGTAGGGGCACAACACCTCAAAATTACAGCACTCACACCCCCCGCCCTCCCCCTACAGGAACTCAATAAAAACAGCAGGAGTTTCAAACATGTTAAATCATGAGAAAATACAAATACCAAAGTAAAGATACAAAGTTACCCTAAAAAATCGAGTGGGGCCTGTGATCATGGCTGTCAGAGGACTGCAGCTCTTGCTTATTGTAAGGTGGAGGAAGAAGGGTGATCTGAGGTCAGGCAGAAAGCTGTGGCTCCCGAGGTGGGTGTGCAGGATGCACGCATCACACCTGTCGCAAGCTGAGGTGCTGGCGGATGTTTGAGGTGTGTCTTGTGTGTTCTTACGTGGCTCAGTGCAGGGGTGCAGTTTCCTGTGTTGGTCTAATGTTCTTGTGGACCAAACTGCACACAAACAACGTGAAATGTGCTTCATGTTCAAACCGTCTCCTAGCATCCACTGAACTGGAGCATGCTTTTTCAGAACCAGTGCTTCCGCAGCACTGTGTTTGCTCACAGGCACTGATGATGGTGGGATGACAAGACGGACTTCTCTCCATCAAGGGTATCCAGTGAGGTTCCAAAAAATGCTGACCCAAGATTGGTCAAAACATAAAATAACCATGTGGCTTCTGGGGTCTTCTCCGAAGAGATTTTTTTTCCCTCTACCTGTCCATCTTGAAGAAGTCAGTTTTATTAGAAAAGTTATTATTATTTAATGAGAAAACAGTTCACACATTGAAGGCAAGGCTCTCCAAACTGAAAAAAATTCAATTTCAGTTTTACTTGTTTATGGATTAGGTAGATACTCGGGGTACTGAGCATTTAAAATTTTTTTGCAGCATAGAGAAACACAGTTGAGACAAATGAACAAAGAATCCACCTTGTGAGTCATCAAAGTGCTTTATTTTGTAAAGCCTGGCTCATGACTGGAGTGTATTGTTAGCACTAGGAGATACAAGGCGAACTTCCTCACTCTGTCCAAACAGTTTATCAACAGAAATGAATGACAGAGGCATTTGTTACAGACAAAAATCAAAGCATTTTTGTAAACTTCTAAAAGCATACACAGATTGGCGACAAACCAAATGGTTACTCAAATCATGGATGTGTACCTGTCTTTACTTCAGGGTCTCATGTCTGTAAGTCCTGGACCAAAGGAACCATGGTACAACTTTAGGACATTGAAGTGGGGTTGATGCCAGATTTAATGGTGGTGGTGGGGAACCAAATCATAGCACTGATTAATTTAAATACATAAAAGACAGATGTGTGCAACTATGTTACAGTGGAGCTAACATCACTGGAGGACAGATCATGTAAAGTCAGGAGATGGTAATGGGATGGCACCGCTGCTGGCTTCCTAAGATGCTGTGAAGGCAGCCCACATACCCTGGGCACAGCTGTAGCCCCCAGGAAAGTGACGGGAAGAGGCAGCTGGGGGGGCGGATTTGTTGGGTTGTAAGTCATTATTAAAGGGTAGATTTATTTTTCCTTTTCTGAAACTGCCTACAAAAACCATCTCATGTTTTAAACAAAGAGTTTTAAAGGCACAGCTTTTAGCACAGCATATAAGTTGATAATCTACTCTAAGCAAGTCTAATATTTTATAACTTGATGCCTTTTAGAAAATGCAGAGAAGTTGGTAGATACATGATTGATGTTGGAACTTTTTAACCTGATTAAACACAATCAGCACAGTTTAGGGCAATGAACTGATATAACCAGATTTGGGTTAAATCTTTTTTTTTTTTTAATCATTAGGTTGATAAATGTATATCCAGAGGAGACAAAACAATCCTTTTCCTTTTATTGTAAGACTGTCTACCATGTACTTTGAACAAAACATTCACGAATTCAGGACACATCTCAAAATAGAACAAACATTATTTCACCTACACTGTAAAATGACTTTACATGTAAACTTCAAAAATCACATGCTGTATATTAAATTTTTAGATTCAAAAATATCCCTGTTTTCCTAATAATGTAAACAGTAGAACTGAGGGTTTCAGTTAAAGGGATAATTCGTAACAAACCCCACTGTTGTTTAAACAGTGGTCAAACACAAACCTCTTATAATTCAGATCTGCATTCGATCCCAGGAGAATGAGAATTCAGTTTTATTTCTTTGCTCATCTTCCTGTAGTGGGAGATGTAGCTACCATTGCCCCAAACTATGCACCTTTTAGGTAAGCTTTGTTTTTATTTTTTAGCATGATTTCTTAGACTGCAACGTAAGGGTGTAACAGTGAGTCTCCAGGCAAGAGAAGGGAAGCAAGCAGTTTTCCTGCACATATTTACGGAAGTGAGAATGTAGACAGAGTACTGGCATCAGCTTCTTGGAGGAGGAGGGGTGTTACTCCAGGACACTGGGGGTCCCCACACTGCGGGGATGGAACCCCAAACTAATGCACATGGAGACACCAGCATTCTTCCATCTAGTGCCCGAGGGCTCAGGTGAAAACTATTAAGGAGTGTCTGCGTGCGGGTGGAAGTGTAACATTTGCAGCAAGGTTTTCTTTTTTCCTTTTAATCATCATCATTATTATTATCATCATTATTATTATCTTCATTATTATTATGAATACTGTCTCACATCTTTCAACTCAAAAAATAAACTGATCCACAGTTTACGGGTGATGCCAACGCGGTTGCTCTGACATGCATTTCCTTCTACCCTCCCCCCACCAGCTCATTCATTCCTTCCTTCATTCATTCGGCCACAGCTGGAATCAGAGGCTTTTTTTGTGGTAACACATTCTGATTCAAGCCGATGGGTTTTAATTAATTAATTAATTGATTATTTTAAAATGTGTACGTGAGCGTGCATGTGCACACGCACACATATAAAGTCAGAAATAGCTAGAACGATGCTGGGAAATATCAGGTAGCTGTTAAAGCGAGTAGCCCCCAAATCAGTCATCTTGGCCTGAAGATGTAAACAAGGAGGTTTGCTTCCTGCAAGATGAGTGCTTCATTGAGTTTGGTTTTCAGTTTTCCTACACCGAAGCCACCTCTGTCCTTCCCACGCTCATGTCTGTCCAAGGCTGTGTGGGAGGTTACGTCAAGATGTGGCCAATAAAGTCCAAAAAGCGCTTTGAATACTGTTCTGGATTCACGGTTGAGATCTCTGCTCCAGCCTGGTCAGTTTTAGAGGAAAAGAGTATTGATATAATGTTTATGGTTTCCCTAAAATACTACTCAAAATTTATAGTTATTTTCAATTGCAGCTGAATATAATGCTAATCTTTTTTTGGAAGTGCTGGGGATCCAGTGAAGGTCCTCAAGCATGGTAGGCCAGGGTTCGACCTGAGCTACACCCCCAGCCCTCCAGCTAATAATGTTCACATCTATGCAGCCTCTACTGTTGAACTGTGACTCAAATTACCTTGGCTGTTTGGCCCAGTAATCAAGATGCCTATGAATCTATGTCTGAAAATGAAGCAAAGACTGATGGTAGCACTGGAGGCTATTATCACATACCTGTGACATTTGCAACCTAAAAAAAAAAAATCCAATTGGCCACGTTTGGTACATTCATATCAAATCTATGTGGTTGACATTTTGAGGCATAGGGACAATGCCTTTATTTTTCCAGAAGGCAGACTAGAGAATGACAAAACAAACATCTGGCAAAAGTGAAACCTTGATAACAACAACAAGGATTGTGTTAATTTTTCAGGACCTCCTTAGTTCACAACAGAGGTAAGTGACAGCAGTGACGGATCCTGGGACACTGCCCCAGGCCCTTTCCTGGTACCATAGCCAGGTGAGACTCCCTGCCATCTCCAAAGGGGAGGGGCTGGTTTTCCTTGGCAGCGGTGTATAGGGGTGCCACTGTTCCCTTTCACAGGGACCTGCAGAGAGCCAGGAAGCATGGCTCCTTGCAGAAGTCCAGTGGGGGATTTTCTGTTCTTAGATGAACAGTGCTGACCAGCACACTCAAGGCAGCTACTGGCCAGTTTCCTGAACTACAAAGGGCAAGGCCCGAGTTTAACTAAGTCCCTAGGTGCTAGGTTTAGACACTCATGTTCATGGGTAAACTTGTAGTTTCCAGGCCTGGGCTGCCAGGGTCTCCACTGAAGAGCCCAGGCCATGATGGCAGACTGACCCCTAACACCAGCTCAATAAAACACCCCTTTGCTAAGAGTAATGTTTCGTTCTTACAAACTGTCCATGATTTTAGGCCATGTGGTATGTTATAGAGCTGAACTGGTAACTTACTTGGGAGACTAAGAAGGAGCCATGTTGGCCATGGTACGTCAATTTCACAGTGTGCTCATATATCCCCCTGTAAAGCCCTACCAAGCAAGGCAACTAAAGCTCCTAAAATATTTCCTCAAGGTGGTATAAGTGGGAAAGGGATTCTGCCCAAATCCTATCTTGAAAATTACCCATGGTTTTCACCCGAGGTGAACGTGAGAACTAACATGGAGCCTTCTAAAGGTCTTTCTCTCAACTTCTGAGCTGGATTCAGAACCAGGGAAAAGGGTCAGTGTGCGTGTCGCCTGCGTGGTTTAAAAATGGTTCTCAGAAGGTTCTGATGGTGACTCACTGCACACCTTTCTTACTGATGTGCTCGCTGGGCCTTGGTCTATGGTCTGAATGTGGCAGAACCACCACGGCTATTGTTGATAAGACTGAAACATTTCTTTGACCATTGGAATATGGTTTTAGGCTGGTTCCATTCCCAGGATGACAAAGAACCTTTAATTGAGTTTGTTGGTTCTGGTGTATCTTGGTTGACTTCACACAATCTGCAGGAGGCACCTCTCCTCCCAGTGTCAACAAACAGGATCAAAGTTCATCTGTGTGGGATGGACTCCATGACTTTTTAGTACCTGGAAGGCTGTAATGGATCTCTACAAGTGAATATGCCCAGGATAACAATAATTCTGAGCATGCAGGATAAATGCGAGGGGTTGCTATTATGAAACTTAGATATTACACTCAAGAGATTTCTGTAATAGAAACAAAATGCAATTTACTGAGAGAAAAGAAATAGAATCCTGCATATTCAAGAGAATCCTGCTTCAGCTTGGAACATTTCATATTAAAACACTAAACTACCTTCACTATTATTTTGGGGGTGTTTTTCAAACACAGAAGAATCTGTGTAATATTCTAGAGATGCATGTGGCTATTAATATCCCCAGTGCAGAGTCTAAGTGACTCTCTGGAGGCACAGGAGTCATGGTAAGTGCAGGGGTCGCAACTGGACCTTGCTGGCTCCGAGTCTTGCATTCAGACTCAGGGAACAAGCATCACTAGAGAACTGGAACAGGTGGGTAGAAAGGAACCTGCAGCAGAAAGGTGCTTCCCACATTACAGATGACTAAGGACCAGGGAGAGAGAAGGAACAAGCTGAGACACTTACGCCATGTTTAACGGTTTTTGCAGCATGGGCGGCCTTCTTTTTTGCGTCATAATGAGTAAGAATGTCAATAATTGCCATGAAGTACACCTCTTTCCTAGGCGAGTCTGCAAAGGGAGAAGAGCAGGGGGAAGTAAGGCTGAAGCGAGGGGGACAGAGCTCAGCTGTCTGCCTCCTGCAGCTCTGCTGTGCTCCCTGCACTCAATCTTCTTCCAATTCAAAAAGTAACAACGACAAAAAACCCCAACAAACATCAACACCATAGCCCCAGGATATTCACAGCAGAGGTCTGAGGGTGAGATCAAATGTTTATACTTTGCTAATATTTATCTTCTTTAATGATAGTGTATTGATTTGGTATAAAGAAAAATGCTATTTTTAAAATGCTCTATGTAGAGTAGAGCTAATTATGCTCATTAATCCTTTTCTACTCTTAGATACACTGTTCATACTTCTCATTCGATACAGTATCAGAACTGGGTGAAGGCTTTCCCTCTCATCTACTTTCTGTATTATTTTCAAAAATCTGATGTTTCAATGATGAATGGTAAGAAACTTGTATTTGACTGTAATTTTCTATGTTGAAGGAACAATTCTGGTGAGAAAAATAGTAAAACAACTGAAACCCACTTAGTTAAGATGCTGTTTGAAATTTAAGAAAATGCCCAGAGGGTGGAACTCAGTGGCAGAGTTTGTCTAGCATGTGCAAGGCCTTGGGTTCAATCCTCATTACTAAAAACAAAAACAAAAACAAAAACAAAAACATGTTTTCTTGTTCCAAAACCAAGAAACAGTTTTTATCATAAAACTAATATTTTTTTCATGAATAAATAGCTAAGGTAGAATGTAATATTCCCTCAAATATTCAATTACCTAAATATTAAGGAGTAAGATGAATCTGACTTATAGAAGAAGGTCGTAGGATCAAAGTCCCCTTTGTGGGAGAGGCAGATAGCACCACATCAGAAATTCTCATTCCTCACACTGTGCACTGGCCTCAGCACCCCACAAAGAAGACTGATGTGATGATGTGGGACATTCCCACAAGATGGTCACAGTGGACTCCAAGCATGTGCCTCACTCAGGATAGATTTGTGATACTTTTGACTTACTTAAGAGAGGGGATATGGATTTCTCAGAGTACTTGCCTAGCATGTATAAGGCCATGGGTTCATTCCTCAGCACTATATGACTATAAATAAATAAGAAAGACAGCTAAGAAAAAAATATAACATCATTTAAAAATATTTCTTGTATACTTATCTATAAATGTACATGTGTGTGTTTGTAGATATTCAACCTCTATAAATGTGTAAGTTATAAAATATTTGGTTGTTTTGTCCCATTCCCTCAACATCACAAAATTCAAGGACCTGATCATGTGTAATTCCAACATCAGAGACTCCATTTCCCTTTGACATACTTTTGTCCACAAATCAATTTACTTGCACTTTGGAGAAAAGTCTTGCAGGACAGCACACTTGTAACTGGGGTTATGATTACTGATAGATCGCAGTGCAAAACTCAAACCACTCCATGTGTGAGAGGAATTAACGGCAACTGAGCTTACTTTCGTGGCACTTAATTCCATAAACATCAATGTTCGGATCAAACTCGCCGGGTGCCAAGGGTGGTGAGCTGTTCAGTGTATTTCCGGGACTGTCTGGTGGGGTCCCAACTGGGTGTGTGCCGTCGCTTTCCCCCTCTTCCTCCCCGTCATTCTCCTCGCACTCCACCTCCTCTTGCTCGGCTCTCTCCACATCGTGAATTCCCACCAGAAGGCTGTAGTCCATGAGCTTTAACTGGGCAAGAAACTGGAGGGAGGAGTCGACACGGTCAGTTATATCTTAAGCAACTGCCAAGATTTAAAGACGTGCTTAAAAGGGCCCCCCATACCCCTGCATGAGGGTCTCAACTCCAAGGCAGTTTCTCTGGCTAAAACACAGCCTTGCATTTGGGGCCCGTTCAGAGTTAGGGTAATTTTCCTTGAAATGCAAAGTTGCGCGCTGAGGCACGCCATTTCTCACATGAGGTTGGGTTACAACAGAGAGCAGAGAGCATGACTGGCCAGACAAGAGCCACAGGGGGAAGGGAAAAGAGAGTTTCTCCCAACAATGAGACTGGCTAATGGGAAAACCAGGGACCTCCCAAGTGGCTTCCAGCAATCTCTCAGAATGGTTTCGGAAAGCATTCTGAAATTCAGCACGGTCTGCAGAGGAGATTATTACGCTGTCCATCACAAAAAAGTAAAAGCCTAAGTGTCTCAATCAACCAGCAAATGAATCATGTCAGTGCTATGGCGAGTAATGCAGTCCCTCTGTCCTGATCCTCATCAGGCCTCCTGATCGAAGGAGGGGAAGGAAGATGCTGAAAGTGCTCTGCCTGGGGTTTCTGTCATCCCTTCTTCTCTTGTCCAGCCATGGTGAGAATATACTGTGAGGCAAGACCTAGCTCTGTGGGTTTGACTACTCCTGCCAAGTTCTTTGATTATCCATGTCATGATTTCTTTTTCTGTTAGGCGGATACACCCGGGTACATGCTTTTAAATGCAATAGGTGTGGATGGGGTTATTGGGTAGGCACTGCAGCAGTCCATCTGCTGGCTGGGATTAAGTGGCTCCTTAATCCCACAGCTGGTAGCTCTGCACAAGGTCCGGTTCTGCTTTGATTCTGAGCTAAGGGTCCAAAAAGGTGTGCGGCCCTGACTCTTGAATTACTCAGCACCATTCCTGATCAGTGAAGTAGAGTGGCTGACAGGCCTCTGGGCTATTCTGAAAGAATTCAGGGGACAAACTTCACACACAAAGGGCAAGCATAAGCAATCACAGAACTTGAAGTTCTGGCTGAAAATGAAATCTGTGGAGACCTGCAGGGCCATTTCTTTTTCTTGACAGCCACCTCAGTGAGGAACTGAGTGAGGAGCCATGTTCCCTAACTGGCAAATAATCTGAACTTTTAAAATATTTCATGTTATCTATTAGATCTTAAAAAAAAAATTACATTACTGTAGACAGTGGTGGGGTTGTAATCATAAACAACAGGCTAAATTTATTTTCTTTTCTTAAAAGAGATGGACCATTCTGCAAATCACAATTCAACATATAGAATTCCGAAAAAAAAAAAGAATGAAGGACCTTTGGGTGCACTGGCTCCAGTGTGCTCCTGACAGGTCACCTCCCATGCCTTTGCCTGTCCATGGGCCCAAGTAGCCTGATCTGCCACCAGTCCTTTTCCAGCTCCCACAGGGGCACCTTCCCACATGAATCCTCTGGGGCCAGCTATATCTTCCCCATGCATTTGAACTCAGAAAACAAGAACTTATATAAACATTACACTTAGATATGGAAGCAAGGGAAGAGAAACAGGCTTGTTTAAAAGTGGATAGAAGCCCTGGGCAATGTGGCACATGCCTGTATCCCAGTGGCTTGGGAAGCTGAGGACAGAGGATTGCAAGTTCAAAGCGAGCCTCAGCAATTTAGTGGAAACCTTAAGCAACTTAGGGAGACCTTGTCTCAAAATAAAAAATAAAAAAGGGCTGGGGATGTGGTTCAGTGGTTGAGAGTCCCCGGGTTCAATCCCTGGTTTTAAAAAAAACAAAAGTATCAATCTTTTAAGTATAGGTTTTCTTCTTCTTGGAGATGGAACCCAGGGCCTTGTGTATCCTACGCAAATGATCTATCATTGAGATGCATGACCAGCCTCAGATGACCTTAAAAAACAGAGTATAAGGTTTGGAGTCAGAGAGGAGATTAAATCTTATTTACATCTCATCAGCTCTGTGCCTTAAATAGTTTATGTCTCTAAGCCTCAGTTATTCTAACATAAAATGGGACAATAACACTAGCCTCCGTGAGGTGTGTAAAAGATAAAACAGATAATATAGCCTCGACAAAGACTATTCTGTCTTGTGCAACAGTGGACCAGTTAATACAACTGCCAACGTGATTTCGATTATGGTAGAAGGCCTTTGGTCATCAAATATGCAAGGGACATGGGTTCAAGCTGATGGGCTGAGAAGAGAATCATGTGGAAAAGCCTGCCTCACTAGCTCTTGTTTCTCACAGACTTTGCTTCAAATATCTTCTGAGGTAGATCGAAATGAAGTGGGATGGTGAAACTGAGATTCTCCTTAGAGAAGATTTGCAACGTGAAATCTCAAAACTACTGTGGGCTGGGAGCCCAGGGGCAGAGAGAGCAGACCAAATGGCTCAGCTGTGGGACTGGCCTCCAGCTAAGAACAGGAGCTGACACAGCTGCTCCTTTTCCCGGGTTCATTCCTTCAAGCCTCTAATTCATGTATTTGCTTTTTAAGTACAACAGATTTCAATGAGTGAAGATTTTTAAGTCTTTAGGCTCCTCGGTTTTCTTCCTTCGGAGGGTCTTCATAATTACCTGCCAGATCTCCCACCTAATCTTATTCCTTAATAATTAATTCCTTATATCATTTTTTTGGGGGGTGCTGGGAATGGAACCCAGGGCTTGCTAAGCACATGCTGTACCTTATATCATTTTTTTGGGGGGTGCTGGGAATGGAACCCAGGGCTTGCTAAGCACACGCTGTACCTCTAAGCTGTGCTCCCAGACTATAACAAATCCGGGTGCTAGCACCTTCCTCACACTATGAGCCCCACCCCAAACTTTTCTACCAAACCATGTGTCTGAGGAACAGTGAGTGAACTTTCCTTCACAACAGATTTAAATGAACCTTATTTGCTAACTTCAGTCACACATTTGCTTTAATGAAGTACCATCTTCCAACACATCTGGGATGTAAATTAAAATTCCAGTCAGTCCTGTTCAAGATTTGACCACTTGTTAAAAAATTTTATCCTCCTCTTTTGGAGTTTTTGGCAGAAAAGAAAGTCTCACTGTGCTTTCAGGAACATTTTTAATGTGCATTTTATATCAGCATAGTTAGGAGTGTGGTCTCTGATGGCCTCAAATCCCTGTCTGAGTTTAGTAGCTCTGTGTCTTTGAGCAAATTACACAATGCCTCTGAACTCAGTTTTTGCATCCATCAAATTGGGATAGTAACAGGGCCCACCCTCCACGAGCTATTTTAAGCATAAAAAGAGATAATGACTATATGGAAAGGACTTAGGCTCTGTGTGCACCATGACACCCATGCCACCACCCCCTTCACCTCATCCACCTTGTTCACTGCCACGGTTGGTTATGGGACCATAGACCTGAGGCAGCTGAGATGCGCTGTGACCCCACGTGGACAGCGCAGTTTGCACTGTGTGATGTCTGAGCTCAGTGTAAGCCAACAGAGGAGAGATCCATGTGACTCTCCAGGGTCATGACCAGAGTTGACAAGAAGCAGGGCAGAAAGTGACTTTCATTCTCTGCAGAGTACCTCCACCCCCAAAGACTTACATATGTTTAGCTACGTGTAAAGGTCTCTGGACTAAAGTCCCCAGCCTGGCAAGTGACAGGTAGAATAGGATTTCAATTGCAGGAAAAAAAGCCGCAGATTCTCAAATGACAACTCCGTTTTTAGGGGGGAAAACAGATCATTTATTGAGCTGTAATCGGTTCAGACATTCTACTTTTAAGTAGAATAGAAAGGAAACAAAAATGAAAAAAAAGAAAAAGAAGACAAAACAAAACAAACTCTATCAAACTTCAGTGGCTAGGGCCAGTCAGCTAAATTAGAAAGTGTGGAACTGAAGAAAAAAAAACTAGATTAAATTCTGGTCTCATTATCAAGATCAGATGTCAAGCTACTTCACCATAATTACCTGCTTAAAAATTTAATGACGCTTCTGCACGAATTTCACAACTAAAGACACTGTTATCAGCCATTGAGAAATTTTTAAATGAAAGAACGCTTTATGCTCTGCCTTCATTTCAACAAAACCGCTGAGTGTGAGAGCCACGTACAGGATTAAACTATCCAATCCTTTAATCAACGACATTATTAGATACAACAAAAGGCTAAGAGGATTCTTGTGTATTTCAACTGTAAGTTTCCACTGCTTGAGTTACATTATTTCTGGAGGCTAAATATCACAGAGATATACAGTCAACAGAAAAAAATAAAAACAATTTTTTGAGGGGGGCAGGCCACAGATAACCCTAAGGGCTACTTATCATCATTGCTAAAAGAATATTATTCTCAAGATCAAAGGTCTGCTGATTAATCAGCAAAAATCCAAAGGAGAATATTTTCCCTGTGGTACTGTACTTCATTACCAGTTAAATCAAGTGACTCCCAAACAAAGAGGAAATGCTTAATAATAACCACTGACAACTGAGGAAAAATCTATGTTTTTTAATAAAAGACTGGAGAAAAATGTTACACGATAAAGAAAACACTATTTTTCTTTTAAACTAGACAACTTGTATCCTTCACAAGTAACCAACACTAATGTTCTAATTCAAATATGCATACCATGGAGGTTAAAATAATGTGAAAAAATTTCGCTTAAAGATCTAAAAATAATTAGGAACAAACTTGGTCAGCCCAAGTGTTTTGCAACAAAAAGTACTGTTAGAAGATTAAAAAGAAAATTAAAATACTGCTTCTGCTTTATGGGGAATCAAATGCATGACATTCATTCTTTGGCTC
>JAJEJO010004712.1:0-20948 GCA_020662805.1 Glaucomys volans | reverse complement strand
CTGATTGCCACTCAACCAGGAAGGAAATTCTTTTGTCATTCAGACAATGTCAAAGAAAACATTTCTTCTCTTAAGCATGTCAAGCGCATGAAATTGAAAACTCTGTTTTACAAATAAACAAGAGGGTGAGCCAGCAAGTAAACCGCACTTCTGCCAACCAAAGAAAAGTAATGGGTGACTCAAAATGTGGGTCATGGCAGAGAAAATCTTTAGCTTGTGCCGTGCCATATAGGATAATATAGAAATCTAGTTTTAAAAGAGTGTGATTTCCCAAAGTGAAATAGAATATTCTGGGAAATTACAAAAAAGCAAAACAAACAAACAAACAAACAAACCGAAAAAAAAAAACAAAACAAACTCACCCCCGCCCCCAAAACCACTGCCCCCCGGCAACTCTTTCCAGCAAGATGTAACCTCTCTTTCAATCGAAAGCAATCTAACATTTGATACTGCCTTTCTTGGTATAATAATAAGCCCAGAATGGTCTTTTTCTCCTTAAGTGTGAACCAAATGAAAAAAAAAAAAATCCAAGAAAACAACATATTCTTCCTAACCCCTACCCTGTTTGTTCCCTGCTAAAGAAAACTCACTGGGCCTATCTACTGAATCATGTTTCCAATGCTTTAACTGCACATTTTCCCCTCTTTTTTTGTAAAGTACACACATGTATGTCAACATATTCACATCTGCCTATATAACTATATATGCGTATATTTTACATTTCTAAATTAGTAGTTTTGACCATTAATTTTGTTTGACTTTGAAAAGATCTGACCCGTTTTGTAGCTGTGGATTATGCAGGACTACTGTCAAAACAACCATCTTTACAAAGTAGGTGCAGAAAACCTCAGAAATCTAAAGGTTCAACTCAATAGGCAGTTACTGTATTAATGTCATATACAGGGACAGAACAGGTTAAAAATCTCTATTTTAAAGGTGTTTGCAGTACTGTACAGGAGAAAGGCATGAAGGCCAGTAGGTAGAAAATACAGTAGTATGAGCATGTAAGATGCACAGCTAAATAAGATTCTAGGGAAGACTGACTTTGTCACTTTTATACTGAGTCATGAGAGTCTTGAGGAAATAAATGCAATGCCATTTGTCATGAAATTCAGGATGGGTCTTGCAGAGTAATTCCCTAAATTGGACACTGATAATAAATATGTAATAAATGTAAAAAAGTAAAAACCCTGAATGTCTTTAACATCACTGTTAAAGGCCCACATCAGCTATGCTAGCCAGGGTTGCAGCTAGACCACCACACAAAACAAGAGGAGCTGGAGAAGGACCCTGATGCTCTAAGCTGACAACTTAGGTGTTTCTGCGTGATTATGTTTTGGGGATAGGACTGGGTGGGATTGTAGGTGTTAAGGGTTAAGGATATCCATCTCAATCCTACAACTCACTTTATATGTATAAGTAAAGATGGGAGTGTGTGTGTATTTGAGAAATGTGAAGGCTGAGATGACAGACCACAGACAAGGCTGTAAATTACACATTAGAAATGTGTTGGTAACACAAGTCACATTAATGAAGATGAATGCCATTTCAGGTTCACCCCAGCAGAATTACCTCATGTGACAGGGAAAATCTAATCCTACCTCATAAAACTGTGGACAGTGTACTGCATTACTAAGCTTACTTGTGAATTTCACAGGCACTAGGGACATATTTAGATTGGATCAAGTTCAAATAAGGGCACACCAGATTGGTTAAAAGACTTAAGGGCTTATTGAAAGGATCAAGAGGCAAAGAAGGGTCCTTAGCAGGGCAGCTGAGCAAAAGGAATCTAGCACTAGTTAACAATCACCCACCTCCTAAACATCTGTCCTAAGGTAGTGCTTAGAAGCATCAGGGTTTTGGAGCCATGAATCCCGAGGTTCCAATCCTGGTTCTACCCCTACTTGTCAGAGTTGGGGTTAGTTCCTGGGCCTCTCCAGGTTGTTTCTTAATGTGAGTGATGGGGAAACACCACTATCTCTGCAGCGTCCATAGGCGCTGTGCTAAATATTCCACATGAAATATTTTATTTATAGGCATCACTTCATTTGCTCTCTTTCCAACAACTTTAACCATCATTCTTACCCACATTTTTCAGATAAGGAAACTGAAATTATGCAATATAACCAATGTCTCACAGCTTGATAACTGATGAGTTGAGCTGGGAATCCAGGCAGCCTGACTCTTAATCATTCTACCAAGGGAAAGTTTTTCTGAGAATTCAACCAGAAACAGTGTGACTCATTTAAATGGTGAATGTACCACCACCACCATGACTACCACCATCTCTGTGACTATCACTATCACTATCACCACCACCATCATCATGATGACCATCCGCACCACCATGACCACCATGATCACCATCATCATCAATGATGTTAGCATTCAACACAATGTATGGATTTGAAATTGGTATTACGTGTTGAGAGAATGAATACAAAATATTTTCTTACAAAAAAACCCTTTTTCTTTTTTACTAAGAACTAAATGATCAAGTCACATAGAAAGTGGGTTGTGGGATTGGGATGGTTATCTTTAATCCATGATACCTCCAATCCCACACAATCCCATCCCCCAGTGATTTACCCTCAAGAAAACCTTATTACTTAGCTTTCAAAAACAATTTCAATATACCCAACAGATAATAAGCAATATTTACAGTAGAAATACACCATTTTTAAAAAGTGAGAAACACTACAATGAACAAACAGTCTTAATAAACTCTTGGCATAAAGCTGCCCACAAAGGTGATGTTTGCAGAGCAGCACAGAATTTTGCAGTGATAAGCAATGGATTCCACTCTTTTGTTTTGAACCCTGATTGTTTACACTCAGAGTTTTCCAAGTCTGCGATCTTTAAAATCTGAAACAGAGGGCAGAGGAAGCCAAGAGGGCTGACTGAAGACGGCGCAGAATGGCTTCTTCACTGTGAATCCCCCAACTTCCTCCTGCCTGCACTCAGCAGTCTTTCTGGACTGATTACTGGCCAACTCTATTTCTTTGCTCTGGTCAGTTCTCCTGACTGGTTTCATGGTGATCAGGAGACTCCAAGTGTGGCAGGGTGATACTGAAGGCCACCCTCTCAGGGCCCTCCCACTCCTCCCCACATTCTTCCCAGCATGCCCAGCCCTTGGCCTGGACTCCGAGAGGCTTCTCAAGTGTATGCATCCAAATCCAGTCCCCACCCGCTGGTCCATTCACTATGACCCTGGTTCACATACTAGTCCTAGTAGAAAAACTCACAAAAAACATTTTTTAGAAAAATTTTTACTGAAAACCAAATAAAAATAAAATGTGGCTGGATGATTCTAAAAACTGGGTATGTTAGTTTTTGAATTAATAAATTATCTATAATTTATAACATTTATTAAATACATGGAATAAAATTTAGTGATTTTATATATGGCCAAAGACAGAAATTTGCTGACTTTTGTCTTACCTTAATTTTCTACGGGTTAGTTTTTCTCAATGAGTACATTATAAAAGTGGGTAATTTAGTGAATGCTATTTTGCTGACTTAAAGTTAAAAAAAAAAAAATTCCATGAACTGAAAGCCTAGAAGCCAGAAAATACAACCCACAATATGAGGGGGTAGTGAACTCATTCTCAGGAGTAGTGAATTCATTGAGAACATTTAACTGTGTGTGAGCTGTAATACACAGCTTCACACTGCTGTGAAGTTTTTCTTTTAAAGCACAGTATTATAATCTGTCTCAGAGCAAGTCTATATTCTTCAATAGTAAGAAACACACTATGCAACATTATTGGTCATGGTCAAAGTAGTTTATGTGTAACTAAGAGACAAATGAACATGAACACGAGGTCCAGATGTACACTCCGCTGTGCCGGAGCCTGAAGATAACCAGCATGCGATACTTGTAAAAAGTACAAAAGCCTCTGAATATAAATGATCACTTATTATCCCCCTGGGGTTCAATAAAAGACATAAATGATCTCTAAGGACAGATTTGGCCAGGGGTTTGAGATTTTAAAAATATTCAGAGTGGCTACAAAGTTCAGTGCTCTTATTTTTAGAAATAAACATATGCCTCCGTGGACAGCTAGGCAGACAAAGACCCAAGAACTGTGAGCACAGAATCCGTAGGCAAAAGAGATGCAGGACTCTGCTTGCTTCCCAGTGGAACTGGGTAGAAAGGAAGAAAAGCAAGGCCTTAAAAACAGAATATAAGAGTACTTAGCACTTGTTTATTTAAACATTTCAAATTACCATGAATTTTTGGAGAATCTCTGAAAACCAAAACCAAAACAACAACAAAGTGTTACCAAGAGGATTTGAATATATTTATTTCAAATGGGACCACCCCATTCATGCACATGTGTGTGTGCATGTGGACGCTTATTTCCTGTAGTTCTGTGATCTGATGTATGACTGCTGTCATTTATGCAGAGGACAGCATTATAGGCTATCTTAAGGTTTAATAAAACCAGAAATTATAGGGAATTTTGTTTTAGTGAGAGTTAAAAAAATCGAATTATCTTTTAGGTGTCAAAAAACATTTTTAAAATATCACAACAAATTTTACATCTCTGTCTATGGTCAGAAACATGACTTTTAATATACAGAATTCAAACTAAATCAGCACTGGATTTTATTATCATGCTACACTTTATAATAAAAAGAGCCGACTGTATTGTACATGACCATTAACAACAGGAAAGTAAGAAATACACGTTCTTAAAATGGACAAAGATCACATCTATGTAATACAGAGCCAAGTTTTTGTTTTAGTCTGGATATGAACCTTACTGGGAAGATGAAATGCACCCGGTCACACTTGAGTGTTTAATGCAAACAGGATTTTGGCACCAGAAGGTTTCAATGCAAAGGATAATATATATCATAATACTCTGTGATTAAAGGACTTGCATTTCAGAATGAAATGAATTTTTGTTCAATGTACTCATTTGGCAAACCGTTAAAAAAATCTAATTGTAAACCTTGATGTCAAAGATTATTGCCTGGTATCCCTTTGATGGGCTGATACTGTGACACTCTGAGCTGCATGAGCAACTTAAAATATATATACTAATTATTGTCTTATGTCAGGGACTGCTTATGTTCCTGATTTACTTGTTATTCCAAGTGCATCTAAAGGAAAACAAACTTGCAAAATAGAATAAAACTTCTTTCACCATGCTTGCCAAAAATCTTCATAAAAATCAGAGCCTATGAAGTTGAAAATACACTCCAGAAGCATTTCTGTCAGGGGGAGAATTTCAGATAATCCTTACATTGGAGTCAGGATAAAAATAATTTGATGGAATAACATCATGTATGTGATATCAATTTTGGGGTAACAAGAGATACTAGAGATTTAAAATAAAATCAGTTCTGCTTCCCCAAACAGCTAAGCCACAAATTTGATACATGCAAAGGCAAATTAGTGAATATGGATAAAGTTTGTCCAGAACTAGCAAAGATAACAGGTGTTTTCTCACAAAAATACATATCACAGCCTCCCTTAATGATAAAAGCAGAAGGTCTACACAAGTTCCTGCTTTGCAAAATGACCCAACAGATCATTACTAACTTCTGATTTCCACAATGAAAACACTGAGAATGTCCACATCTGTGATTAGCATCCACATGTGGAAGTTTTGTGATTCCAATTCTGATTCTGTGTGTCTGTGTATATGTAAAATATGGGAAGAAGATACACCTCGACATTCTTGTGAAACAGTGCCATAATTAAGAGGCACAAAACCGGATAAGCTTTGCTGTAATTCTGTAATTTCGCCATTTTGAATTGTCAAGACTGGTGAGGCCCAGCTGTTGCTTATTTTCTCAAAAATTCTTTGTGTGTGTGTGTCTGTGCACGCACGGTGTTAGGGATTGAACCCAGTAGCACTTCACCACTAAGGTGCATACTCAACCCTTTTTTTATTTGAGACAGGGTCTTACTAAGTGGCTGAGGCTGGCCTTGAACTTGCGATCCTCCTGCATCACCCTCCCTAGTAATTGAGATTACAGGTGTGTGCCACCACACAAGGCTATCTTAAAAAGTTTTAAGCTGATATGTAAAACATGAAATTGACTCCTTCTCTAATACTTTCATACTCTTATGAACATAAATCTAGGTGGCAACGCCAAAGGTGACAGTTTGGTCTTCCTCTACAAGCAGTGATGTGACCACTGAGCACTTACAAAGAGAGAACCTTTAAAACAGTTTTGTTCGGATCTGGTCAAAGACTGTTGCATACATGTTTATAGCGATAATTCAAATTTCAAAGGCTGAACACTTAAGGAGTCTGCTAAGTTGTATTGTTTCTGGTTTGATACTAACCTAGTAAAGACAATTTTTTTATTATTATGGATTATATACCTGTAGCACTTTGGCTTGAATTCAGGTCACATACTAAATTTCATGTCTTTTCTCTACTTCAAGTTTTTCTAGAACCAACTGAAAAAGTTATTAGTTTAAAATAATTCCCGTTATCTAACAGCACTGTTCCAGATGTGCTTGTGAGTCTCTTGAGTTCATTCCAACGAAATAAAAATTAAGGTAATTGAACGTTTATACATCACTCTAAGTCAGTAAGTCCAAAAGGCTTGAGAACCTTAATGGTGTCATCTGAGAGAAAAATCTGGAAGATGAGAGCCTCTTTGTTCACATGCCACACTTACTAGTCAGGAAAAATTGCAAATGCGCTGAAGCTGAAAACCCCTACTTCCTGGCTGGGGTGGTAGAATGCAGGCCTAGCCTGTGTGAGGCTCTGGGTTCAATCCCCAGCACAAAACAAAACCCTCCAGAAAACCTGCTTCCCAGAACATCCTCATGGTTTGCAGGTAGGGTTCTTAGGGCCTGCTTAGACACCTGCTGTTACAATGGTACAGAACACTTCTGCATCTGGAATAGCTATCACCTGAAACTATATGTAGACGAGAGGAGATTTTAGTGACTGTCAAGTCCAGGACTTACCCAAGTGAAGTCTACTGCTGAATGGAATTTTTGAAGGAGGGTCCAGAGAAGCTTCATTTGAAACAAGAGATTCTCACAAACATGAAGCATGAGAACTAGTGATAGACTTAAATCTTTTAGTTTTACAAATGAGGACAAAGTCAAATGACTTTCCCCAAACCCCAAACTTCCAATAATAGCATGTGGCTCCTCCCCTCAGGGCTGAGATGCAGATTCCCTAATCCTCTGTTTGGTGCCTTTGCCTACAAACCCCCTTTTAATTTTAAATCCTCTCTGGTCCAGGAGGCAGAAGTTACAGGTGCTGTGTTTAATTGAAGGTATGAGAAACAAGCCCTGCCTCTGTCCAGAGGGAAGACTGTCCTGCGCTTTGGGTGGTGAGAGAGGTGTTCCTCATACTGCTGGCAGAGAGACTTGGCTCTCTTCTATCTTGGGAGAAAAGAACTTTTACAGAACAAGGTTAAAGCATTAGCTGAATTGAGGGTTGAAAACCCGTGGCAATCTCTTTTTAACTGATTACTTGCCTACAGTGGAAAAGCAGGTCCTTTTAATGGAGAGGAAAAGGAAGACTTCCAGAAGGAAGCACTGCTGTGCTTTTGTACCCTCTATAGGGGCCTGCCACCCTTGTTACCTTGCCTTTGACTGCAGCCCAAAGGACCAGATAGAGGTAGTAATTAATTATAATTTGTTACAATTTAAAGATCACAAAAGAAATGCCGAAAACTGGTTTAGGAAAGCGTTTTTAAATGTAAGGGTATTAATGCTTAATTCTCCAGAACCTTCAGTCAGTAATAGGTAAAATGTCAGAGATGGTGACAGTCTCTTAATTGCTAGTGCAATTCACAATGCATAAGAATCGACAAGGTGGCTTTTTGTAGCCCATTATCAAAGTGTCAACAATGATTATTGCCAATATAGTTACACAAATGCCAATTGCAGGGCAGCTGTTTTCTTTCAAATGGGTTCCAGGGAGAAGGTTGTATGTTAAAAGGAATCTTCTTATTGTGACCCTATGACTCCATTACACAGGCTTTACTTTACCTAATAAAATCAGACATGAGTTTCGAGAAGAACTGTGCAGAACGATGAACAAAATGCATATTTGTGTAAATCCCCAGGACTCTCTCTCTCAAGAACATGGGCTTTTTAAAGAGTCAGGTCAAATCCCCCAGAGATCAAGTGAGTCCAGTTATGTTTTCTTTTACTTCCCCGGATTCCCTGCTGAGTAGCTTGCTAGCTGGCAGCATGCTAAGACTGTCATTTGTAAAAAGCAGTCCGGCTCAGCTATAATTACTAATTTGATGTCACACTGGAATTGCAGCGCAGCTGTGAAAAAATCGACCACCAGGGAGATTCGCATTTCTCTGTCTCATTTAGAGGAGGCAAAACTGCTGGAGCCATGAATGGAAGATGCCCTTCCATTAAAAAGGAAAGAATTAAAGAATAAAACAAGTCATAGCAGCTGTCAGAATTTGACAATGGTTAAAAAAAAAAGTAACGTTCTGCTCTTTTTTAAAAAAAAATTCCAGACATCTGTACATGCCTGTTCTGATACTTGTTGCCATGAAAGTGATCCCATTATTGTTAGAATATAACTTCTTTATTTCCTTCTGTTCCATCTTCATTATTATGCTAATGCAAATCACACTAATTATGTGTCAAACTGAAATCCAAGGGATGGGACTTGTCTGCACCTATATCACTAAATATTTGAAAAGACAGTTTCAAAACTTGTCATCAACAAGTGAAAAGTATGAGAAATTAAAAGTTATAATAATTCCAATGAAAGAAAACCTAAGAAGAATTGAGATTACTAATTAAGCCATGTCAATGGAGATTCTCTATGAAAATTGTTCTTTGCACTGTAACAATCATTTGGAAGAATATCATTGTACAAGGATAGCAATGAAAATCATTTTCTTGCAAATCATTTGCTTTCATTTCTAAAAGACTAAGATGCAGAAAATATTTTCAGCCTTCCCCAAATATTTCAAACCAAAGATAGCAGTGATTGTTTTGATAACATTTATGGTTTTACTTGTGAAGACAAAAGAATTTTATTTTTTGGAAAGAGTCAAAAATATTCACTGATCATGAAAGAAAATGTGAAAGTTGGCAGAAAAGGTGAGCAAAGAAATTTTTTATAGCTTAAAAATCCAAATTTTTTAAAGAGATCAGCTCCATTAATGAAGCTTACTTAATGTATTACAGTTAAACAAAATGTTTCTGCTGTGAGAGAGGAGATGCTCCACCACCAGGGCATACTCTCATCATGGATTCTTAATTTGCATTGCTTTTACTTTCCATATCTACATTTCTCTACCCTTCCAGTAAGCATATTTACAATGATGTATTTACAATGATGGATGGATGAGGTGGCCTTTCGTAGCCTCTGCCTTTTGGAAGAAGAGCTATCAAAAACTTAACTCCCATAGAAGTATAGAGCACTGGTCAACAGTGCTCAGGTCAACAGTGTGGACAATTTCAATATTAACATGGAGTAAGACATGGGGAGAAAGACTCTTTGTCCAAAAATGCACACTTGAAAGTATGTGCAAAAACACTCAAACTTCTCAAATGAAGGAAATATAAAATAGTTGTTTTGCCAACATAGTATGACATGAAATGACTTATTTTACTACTTTAAAAAAAAGAAAAGGCCCCAGGATGACCTGTTGTAGCATGTATTTAACTCTCTCACACTGTTTCTGCCAGTGTAGTAAAGTTTCCTCATTCATTTTCATGACTAATAAGATTAAAACAAATTTTTGATATGTCCTTAAAAGAAAGAGGACACAGAGGGCTGGGGAAGGAACACTCCTAAACATTTAGAAGACAGTATGGTACAGTGGTTAGAAGTCTGGGCTCTGATGCTGGAGCACTGGGGCTCCAACTCTGGCTCTGTCACTTCCTGACTGGAGGACCTGAGACAAGTTACTGAATCTATCTGGCAAAGTAACTCTGGCAACTCAAAGGAAGGAACAATCACACCCTTCTCATCCGGTGGTTGAATATGACCAAATTCATGAAGGATTTAAAACAGTCTGGGGCATATAGCTTTTACTCAACAAATACCTATTATTATTATTTACCTTTATAATTCTCAATACACTGAAACTAACGTTAAAAAAAAAAATCCCAGATGAAGGCAGGGTTTCTGCATCTGCACGAGCTGTGTGAGGCTGCCCAGGAACTGTAGCTCCTAGGTCTGCCCTGAGTAAGGTGGGGAGCTGGACCCCGGTCTCAAACTCTCCGGGGTTTGCCCTTTCTCTAAGACCTCCTCCAAAGGAGATATTGAGAGGAAAGAGGACCACACATAAAGCAGCCCAGCAGAGTCCTAAGAAAACTGAATTTCTGTTCAAACAAATTCTATATTCTTATTTATTTCCACAGAAACCTATACCAGTCAAGGGGCTGAACTTTTTTGGTTGAGGGCAGTGGAACTGTGGTTAATGGCACAGGTTCTGGAAAGCAGAGTCCTGTGGGCAGAAGCCTGGAGAGGGACACAGAGAACTGCACATTCTGCTTCCTGGGAATCTCACAGTTATAAGGTGTCAAATAGTTGTGGTTTTCCCTCCTACATGTCCTTGTATTATGACTTAGCTTTCAGCAGCCATCATGCTGTAACTGTCTACCTTGGCAATGGTATCATCGGAGCAGACCCAGCCCTGTGGATTGAACCTGAAGTCAAAACCAACAGAGGAAAACAATGTTGCTCATAGTGATCTCAAGGGACTTGGGGATGAAGGAAAAACAGAGCACCTAACATGGAATAGGGACATCATCTTGTCCACAGTTCTCACTTAGGCTGGCATGGGGTTAGGATGTCGAAGAGAATGTGTGGCTTTTTAAACAATCAGATATCTTCTTCGAGGAGAAAGTCCCAACAAGATTAAACTGCTGAGCTTCTCAGAGGCTTCCTGCCTAAGTCTTTGGCACTTGAAATGTTCACTTACAGCAGCTTGGAAGTTGGCAGGCATCATTGCTGCTTCTTAGGGCCAAAGCTGGTATCTGCAAGGTGACTTGCACTGGGATTGAAGTATAAAAGTACACATTCCACTAAAGCACAGTAAGAGTACAAATGGTCAAAGGAGGACCCACCATTTCCTTTTTTCTTTCTCACTTCCTCCTGAACAGGAATCTGGCTTCTGTTCCCATCCGTCTCCCTCAACCAGGTCCCCAGCAATTTCCTTCTTGATAAATCCAGGGGACAACTCTCAGTCCTGATACTACCTGGCCTTACAGAAGCAGCCAATATCCAATTCTAGAACATTCTCTTCCTCTGGTTTCTGGGACATTACTAGAGTGCAAATTCATGAGGGTGGGAACTGCCTCATCTTGTTCCTGAGGCATTTCCTACAATATTTGGCAAAATGCTTGCTCATCAGAGATACTCAATAAATATTTGTGCAATGATCCAGACTCTCTTGCTCGTTTCCTGTCTCTGGCTGACCTTTTGCAGGACTCTCCTCCCGGACTTCCTCTTATGTGGTGATATTCTTCTGGGCTGGTCTATATAAGCTTCTCTTCTACTCCACACAATCTTGACTTCATGTACTCTTCTCTTTGCTAACCATCTTTCCTGCTATGCTCCATTTCAGTGAGAGCAAAGAACTGCTATCCATCTGTCCAACCCAGAAATGCAGGAGTCATCCAGAACTCCCACTCCCTCTGCACATAATCCCAGGTCCCAGTTACCTCCCATATTCCATCTGTGAGTTCTGTTGATCCTCCTCTTCAAATTTCTTGGTAATATATCCATGTACATGGTAGCAGTTCACACCCCACATCTTGCGGTTTCCCCACTGGCCTCTCCAACTGGCCCCTTTTTCCAGTGGTCTATCTCTTTCTCCAGCTAACATGAAGTGCCCTCTGGGCCTCAGCACCTGCTGCTCTTCCTCACCTCTTCCTCTGGCTCACTCTTCCTTATTTAACAGGTTTCCGAACATCAACTCTTTCGGGAAGTTCTTGCCTGACCCTGCCCAGCCTGAGTCAGATGCCCTTCCTACATTCTCCAAGTGCTCTGTCAGAGTGTTCTTCACAAGATACCACCATTTTCTACTTAGTGGTAACATCTCCTAATGTATATTTGGGTGGCCTAATATTTTAGCCCCTGAAGCTGGGATAGTAACCATGAAGATATACACAAACACTTCTCAGTGAATAAGTGAAATTAAATGAGCAGATTTATAAAATTTAAATCAAAACTGAATATTATTCTAAAAAATTTAACTAAAAATAAAATATGAAACAAAATCTTGAGTCTATCTTTCAAATGGAATAGTTAAGAAAAGGTACTTGTGAAGCTGGAGGGTAGGAAATGGAAGTAACCTTTCACAAAAGTATGTGTTGATTTGGATTAGATTTGTACATGGGAATCAACTTCTCAAATTCTTATTCAAAACGACCCTTCAAGTTGACTATCTTGTCTAATCAACTAAATGTGATTCAAATATTACCTAATGTACCACAAATCAGGAATTTTTTTTAAATGTGTTCTCTTTATCTCTAATTTTTAAAGCAAGAAATATTACACTCATATTATATATATTACATATATAATATTACATATACATACACATATTATATATGTATATATTATATGTATATAATATTTTATATATATATATATATATTTTTTTTTCCCCCCTGTCCCCCAGACAGGGTCTTGTTAAATTTCCCAGGCTAGCCTTGAACTTGTGATCCTCCGATCCCCCTGCCTCAGCCTTCTCAATACCTGGGATTACAGGTGTGCACCATGCCCAGCTTCCTATCTTAACATTTTATAGATGTAAAAGAGTTTGCAAGGTCCTTCAAGTCAACACTTTACAGGTGAGAAAATAAAGGCTTAGAAAGGTCAAGAAATTCACTCAAGGTCACATCCTGGTAGTAAGTGGTAAAGTGGCCTTGGGAACCTGGTTCTGGGAACTGCAGGAGAGCATCCTGAGCTATAGAATGTTAAGTTCACTGTGCATGTAACTATGTTTTCAGCACATGTAGCATGAGAAATACTCTTTTTAATCACACAACTAATAACTATTTCATTATTCAATGATCCGAGGAAGGGAAATGAAGGAGCAGCAGTGTCTAATCTACTGCAGACATTTTCAAAACTTAGCCTCAGAGTTCTGGGTGTCCTCAGTTAAAAAATGTGATTCTCATTGGTGAAGGAAATGGGAAAAATCAGTGGTGGAAGATGAGAAAAAAGGATCAACTTGAAAGGGATGGAGCCAGCACACAGTCAGACACACAGTGAGAATGGCATAGGGCTTACCTTTTCTTTGTCGCTAGCTTCTCTAGCCACTGTAGAGCCCTGAAACACAAAGAAATAATAAAAATGTGCACACGCCAGGCAGCAGGTCTCACATGTGTTAAATATGAAAATGGTCATGGGCAGAGCCGAGAACTCTTGAGTGTTGTTCTGCTCTAAGGCTCCTTCTGAGTTAGCTCCTTTCCCCTCCTCAGCACAGCTTTCAGCCTCATCTGGGGCCTCCCTGTAGGTGTTCTTGTCCACTGAACAACCCCATCCCTGTTGTCCTTACCTGTTCCATCTTTCTCTGGTTTGTATCCACCTGGTAGAAATCAGAAAAACCTGACAATCCCTTGAGCAATAACTTAAATACTGGATCAAAACTGCATCCATTGCCAGCTATTGGTTGGTCTTACTATTTTCAAAGGGGAAAGCGGACATCAGTTGTCTGTGGGGACTGCGGGGGCATTAAGTGCCTTTTCCCCGCATCACATCTTCCAGATGAGGGCACATCCTAGCCCTTGGACTGCCTTCTCTACAACACTGACTGTTTTCTCTCATGTGTTAGAGGGACAGCTTCTCCTTGCTCACACTAAGCAAGTCCCCTGTGGGCACTTACTGATCCCTTTACTTTGGAGATTCCTTCAAAGACACACATTTACTTGTCCCTCTTTTGTTCCAGGCCCTATGCTGAGCAGAGAGGTACAAAGTGGAAGAAAACACAGTCCTTGATCGCAGCAGTGTCTAGTCTACTGCAGACGTTTTCAAAACTGAGCCTCAGAGTTCTGGGTGTCCAAGATAACCAAGTCCACCTCAGGAGCCAACAGGGAGCTTTGGGGGTAGAGTTTAAGCAGAGAAACTTCCCTTTCCTTTTCTTTCTTTTTTTTGTGGAAGATTTTAATTCAAAAGAAAAGCCAAGAAACAAACGGTCCAGTGTATTCCTAAATATGTTAACACAACAATCATTACTTATTCTTTGTGCTCTGTCGGTATTTCTATCTACAGCAGGTGTTTGCTGAATAAATGGGAGAAGGATCACAGACCAATGACAGTCCCCCGCACCCCTGCACTGGACACCTGAGCTACTACCAGGCCAGTTGAACTACTTGTTAACTAGACAAATAGTCTCACATAGACAGCTATTGCCTTGGAATACTTCTATTTGATTTGGGCAAAAAGAAAGTAGTTCCCAGCTTGGCCACTCAGAGAGATTCATATTTTTACTTTATAATGGGCTCTCATTCAAGCAGCTCAGGTGTTGATAGGGATGTAAGTGGCCTGAAATTCACATATGAAGAAATTCAGGCCGAAGGGCCAGGTAGGCCAAGACCAGGCTGGAGTCCCCTAGAGTCAGCTTCCACTCCCCTGATGCCCAGTGTCCTCAGCACTGTGGATGTGTGAGGCATTACTGTGTAGCACAGAAAATGCTACTGTTTCCTGAGGACAAGTCCGAGGAGCAGAAAGATGACCCACCAAATAAAGATGGATAATGTAAATCATTCATGAAAGAAAACCCAAGGACCTGTCCCATGACCACAGCACACACCATCTCAGAGAGGACCCAGCACCTGTGATTTGCACATGAGCACTGCCTATGCTGCTGGGCAGAGGAAAAAACTATTTATTTTAGTTTGGGTCTGTAACCAGGTTGTTGGTTTGCATGTGTTTTCCCTCCTAAATCATAATTATCCTGCTTCTGATTCTCAGGGAAACTTCAGTTCTATGTAAATGCACATCATCACTTGCCTGGGGAGGGGCAGGAAAGGACTCATCTAAGTTTAAATTAAAGTAGAAAAGTATGGTTAGGAAGTTAAAGTCAAGAGTTGAAGCCAGGAAATGCCAAATGCACAGGTTCTATCATAACCAAAAGTATTAGAAAGATAATTTATCTTTCTGTTTATTAATCTATCAATCTATTTAATTACTTTTGCATACTGGGGATTGAACCTAAGGCTATGCATGCTAGACAAGTACTCTACCACTAAGCTAATCCCCAGTCCTTTCTATATTTTATTTTAAAAAAGGGTCTCACTAAGTTGCCCAGGCTGGCCACGAATTTGCAATCTTCCTACCGCAACTTCTTGGAGTAGCTGGGATTATAGGCATGTGCTACTGTGGCCCAGCCAAATTTATTTAGGGAGACAAAATTATGAAATGCAAGATAAAATTTAAAAAATAATATTCAATCTACAATTTTAACTTACACCAAGACATGTTTACTAGGTGCCTACTTGTAGGAAGCACCATCTAGGCATTGTGGGGGCTAAAAAATTAAATAGGATTGGCTGGGAATGTAGCTCAGGTAGAGTGCTTGCCCAGTATGCATGAAGCCCCAGGTTCCAGCCCCAGCACTGAAAAATAAATAAATAAATAAATAAATAAATAAATAAAATACATATATTTAAGGCACTCACATACTAACAAAATGGATGAGACAACAGTTATATGCTGTGCCTTATTCTGGATGGTACACATATGATCTCATTTAATCCTGTCAACAACCTCATAAATACAGGTAAACTTATCCCTGTTTTAATAGATGAAGAAACTAAGACTCATAAAGGTTCAGCAACTCGAATATAGCTACCAAGTCATAAAAACAGCACATGGGGCTGGGAGTATAGCTCAATGGCCAAGTACTTGCCCAGCATGGGAAAGGCCCTGGGTTCAATACCTAGCACCACAGGAAAAAAAAAAAAAAAGAAGCCCCAGCACATATGGCTTCAGAGGTCACTCTGGCTTTCTGACATGGGACAGTCAAACCAGCACAGACTGAGTGTGCTGAGCAGTTCTGCAAAGGCTTTGTGAAAAAGTCAGTGCTGGTGGGACATCTGGAGGGTGGCTGGGATTTCCTCAGGGACAATTCCAGGGGAACAAAATGGCTTGAGCTGAGACTTGGAGGCAAGACAGGGCAAGGCAGAGTTGATGCAGCTGGTCTGGGAGAAATAAGCCTAGATGATTTCCTTCACTTGGACTAGCATTTCTCAGTGTAGCGAAGAACCCGGGGGCTCTTGTAGGAGTCTGCAAAGTCAAAACTTATTTTAATAATTCTGAGTATCTTAATAATATTGAGACATTTCTTTTTCCTGTCTTGATATTTACATGGATACTGCAAAAATATCAATGGACAAAACTGCTGGCAGCTAAGCCCAAAGCAAGCTCAGAGTGTTACAAGATATATTGGTCATTTAAAAACAAACAAAACAGACCTCATCACTTAAGAATGTCCTTGATGAAGCACTAAAATTAATTTCATTAGCTATTGACCCTGGAGTATACCCCTCCACTATTCTGTGCAGAAGCATGCACGAAGCACTTTTGTTTATCAAGAACCGTTCTTGTGATGCTTTCAGTTATGAGCTGAACTAGCCACCTTTTTCATGAAACAATATTTTTATTTGAAAGAACAACTGACAATCTGTATTTGTTTAGCTCTGAGAAACTGGCAAATGTTTGCTCAAATGTGAACAAAGCTGCTAGACTCCTGTGTGTGCTGGGGAGCTCTGTGCTGTCATTTCACAGAAAACAAATGACAGAATTTGTTGCCAATGATAAAAGAGCTTTCAAGTGAAAACAAGAATTTTGAATAACTGGTATCTACCCTGAGCTTACCAGCTTCCCAGTAAATGAACGACTTTCCCAATGAGATTGGTGGTGATATTAATATGACTTTTTTCATACTACATAATAAAATGATGTCCATATTTGGAAGAACCACATAACTTAGGGAACTAATATGTTCCTAGTGACAAGTGTATGACTAGAAAATTACCTGTGCATGCAAACAGACCAATGAATTTTAATATAAAAAGCACAAAAAATTCACTGATATGATTTCAGATTCCACAATGAAACTATGCTTTGAGAAATTACCAACTGTCAAGTTTTGGTGTGGTATCAAAGAAGAATATCCATGGTTATGTGAAAAAGTTATTAAAACACACCCTTCCTCTTCCCAACTACATTCTTTGTGCAAGGTCAGATTTTCTTCCTTTACTGCAAACAAATAAAATCACAATAAACTGATAGCACAATCAGATGTGATATTCCATATTAATTCAGACATTAGAGAAATACAAAAATTATAAAGCAATGCTACTTATCTCACTTTTTCCTTTTATTTTTATAAAAATATGTTAATATGCAATGGTCTTATTATTTAAAATAAATTAAAATAAACATTTTAATATTTCTTATATTAACTTCAAATACTATAAATGTCCATAGACACAACCTACATTAAGGAAAGGCTTTTTGGGGTCTTCTTTTATGAGTGTGAAAGGTTTCTAAGACTAAAAATCCCGAGCCCCAACTGCTGTAGACCAGAGATGGACAAACTTTTCTGGGGGTCATAGGGTAAATAAGTCTTTGTGGTCCAAAATGTCCCTATAGTTACTGCTCCACTCTGCCATTACACTGCAAAAGCAGTCACAGACAACGTAGAAACAATGGGCATGACCACGTTCCAATAAAACTTTATTTATAAAATGATCCCCAAGCTGAACTGTTCGTGGAGACAGGTCACAGCTTGCCAGTCTTTAACTTGGGCATTCTCCTATCAAGTCAATGTTTTTAGATGTCAGAATACATCACTGTACTCTCAGAATTTCCTGAGGTCCCCCCTCACTCTGAGTCTTGGAAAAGTCTTCAAAACCTATGGCCAAGAATGTTCTACCCTAAGCTCATCCCTTCATCTTTAAGTCCTGTCAGCTACACCTTCCCTGAAGTCCTACTAATGTCCATATCCCGCCCCCCACTCTGTGTCTGTCTAAGCACTTGCCACTTCCCTAATATACAATATGGCTTACTTATTACTCTTACTGTCTGGTCTTACCCACTGAATGCCAGCTCCTAGAGTGCAGATTTGGTCTGTTTGTTCTTCACACTATTCCCGGCACCTATAACAGTGCCCAGTAGGTATCTGATGCTGAATAAATAGATACAACATTTCTAATATGCACAGTGTCTTTTGGTGAAGTCAGTAAGCACCGCTTGTTTTACTCAAAGGGGTGTACTGCTAATTTCCTGATAGTTTTAAGCTCTGGGTACCTCCTAAGCACTTGTTATAATCACTTGCAACAGTTATTACATGAATGAATAAACTTGAGTCATTTAATGAAAATTAATAAAGTCAATCTCACCTTTAAGTCGTATTTCCTATATACAGATAAACGGTGGCTGAACACATTTCTTGTAACAATCACATATATTTCAACTCCATCAACATTAAGCCGGTACATGCCCAAGAACTGGGGAAGAAGGGTGATCCCATGACATTCTACTATGTACTATACAGGAGAGAAAGAAAAAGGAAAACTCCCATTAAAAAATGCCCATTTAGAAAACACAAGTTTTCTGCTTATGGTGCTTAAACAACGCAAAAACCTGTAACTATTAAGTTCCTATTTACAGAAAATGACCACATTTGTACTACTTACCCATCAGATACAAACACAGATTAGAAAATTCAATTTTATATGCAAAGATTTTTTTCTAATACTCTAAACTAGCTTGTGAAGTCAAAAACTTTGATACGATGGTATAAGCACAAGCAATCAGTTCGTTCTGAAATTCCCTTTACATGAAATTACACTCTATCTGGGACCTTTATTTTCCACCTCAGAAGTCCTGGACTTTATGTGGTGGAGGCAAAGTGAGTTGGCCACTAAGATCAGCTTCTTAAATGTCACTGAAGTCAAGATTAAAGAGGAAATTGCAGAGGACCCAGTGTTAGAAGCATAGATTCTCTGTTTCTCCCTAGGACTTGAAGGTCTAGAGTTAAACTGCCCACAAGAGCAGGGGTGTGAAGGGGCCCTTGCTACCATGGTGCTCAAGCCTACTCCACAGACAGTGCGTGAGAATCGTCCCATGTGATTTCCATCCTGTCCACTGGACAAGTCCCAGGGTTGACACCATTGCCAATAAGAGTTGCAAAAACATGGGGTGGGGGTGTTGCTCAGTGGTAAGGCACTTGCCTACCTAGCAGGTGTGAGGCCCTGGGTTTGGGTTCAGCACCACAAAAAAAAAAAAAAAAAAAAAAAAAGAAAGTTGCGGGGGAAGGTGGTGGTTGCAAAAACACAACATGACTGGAGGTCTTTAATGACCATACTCAAAAGGGCCACAAGATGGAGCTACTTCTCCTGGAAAGTATCTCTTTATAAACTGGTTTTCAAAGGAAAGCTACATTTTTCTTTCTTTAAAATGGGGAAAAAGAAGATTCTAGTAAAGTCCTTTTATATCCACAACATGTGTGTTAAATCTCCAGAATAATAAACAGCATGAATACCATGATTCCTATATTGTAAACATCATAAGCACTGTGCATATTTGTACAGAAATGCCTGGAAGGATGCTTTCTAATGGTGATGGTTGTATTTTGGGCAATTTTCATCCTTTGTAAAAAATTGCATGGTTTTAAATTTTCTTTTTTTTTCCTTTTACAATCAATGTTTAATAAAAATAATTAGGATGTTCTACCAAGCTTCTTAGTGGTAAACAATGTTAGTAATCAAGTCTGGTAATATTTAGCCATCTTAAGAATTAAAGAGCCTTAGTTTTTTATCATTAAAGATGAACAACATCAGCATCTGGGTTTAATTTTTGCCACCCAGAGTTTTGACAAATTTTAAACATGCTATGCACCATACATTTTTCTTACTGACAATAATTGAGCTATATATTTAATTTGACATTATTTTCTGAGTAGAGTTTCATCTTAGCTTGTTACTTGAAATCAGATGAACAGAACATTTTTCTATTTCTTTCCTTTCAAAACATAATAAATCGACTTGAGTTTTGCTAATGCACAACAGGTGGCAGATAGTGCTTGGCTGAAAAGAAAATTTCTCACATGTTATCTAGAAAATAAAAAGGTTGTTATTTCCCACCTGGAGAAAGGTGGTCGAATGGACCTTAACAGAGACTGTTGGCATCTGTACTGTGTAAGTGAGGTAGAAAGATGGGAGGTTTGCACACTAGAGAGATATGCATGTGTGTCTTGGTGCTGCCAAGATGCTGTGTGGCATCTTGGGTAAGTTACTAAATCACTCTGCACTTTAGTTTCTTTCTTTCTTTCTTTCTTTTTTTTTTTTCTTCAGAAAATAAGCACCATAATCATCCCCACCTTGAAGGTGGCTGTGGAGATGACAGATAACACCACATTAAAATACCCCATGCAAAGCTGTGTACCAAAATGCACTCTTCTTCCAACTACAGATGATGATAATTTTCCTTCAATACCTTGTTAAGAAATTTTAGCCAGGCACAGGGTGCATGCCTGTAATCCCAGCAGCTGGGGGCGGGGCAGGGGGACCTGGCTGAGACAGAAGGATCACAAGTTCAAAGCTAGCCTCAGAAACTTAGGGGAGCCCTTCCCTAAAAAAACAAAAAAAAAATGGGCTGTGAATGTGGCTCAGCTTAGGTGTCCCTGGGTTCAATCCCTTGTACAAAAAAAATAAAAAATAAAAAAAAAAGGAAAGAAAGAAATTTTAGTTTTAATCTTATACAAATTTTGGAGCTTTGGCTCCAAACCCACTCATAGCCATATCCTGAAGGTGTGCTCTGGGAGGGATTCTGTGTTAGGTATTTTTCTTTTTCTTTTTCTTTTTTTTTGGTACTGGGGATTGAACCCAGGGGCACTCCACCACTGAGCCACATCCCCAGCCCTATTTTGTATTTTACTTAGAGACAGAGTCTCACTGAGTTGCTTAGGGCCTCGCTAAGTTGCTGAGGCTGGCTTTGAACTCGCGATCCTCCTGC
>JAJEJO010004711.1:191687-206946 GCA_020662805.1 Glaucomys volans | reverse complement strand
GCATTCCACTGTCAGGTGCAACTCATTAGAACAAATTTTTTTAAAAATTAAAGAAGTCAACTTAAAAAAAAAACGAAGAAGAAGAAGTGATCTTTAAAAACAAGCAAACAAAAGCAAAGAAGAAATTGCTCAGATGTCCTCAGCACAGGGAGTAAGCGTCGGAGGTGAGGGGACCATCCCTACCCTGGATGGACCGGTTCTGGAATGTACGCTTCTCTCCAAACACCACGCATATCATGAATCTCTGCAGCTCTTCTCTCTCTGCTGCGCTTTAACAAGCATTTGAAAATAACATTTGAATTTGCAAAAATGTAGGATTTGGCATTCAATTAGAATTTGGAAAAAAAAAAAGAAAGAAAGAAGGTTAAGATATTACCTGCTCCTTTCATCTGCTTTGTGGGGTGAGGTAACGTCTTTGTGTGGATTTGGGGACCTGAGAGCTTGCCATGATGTTTGAACCCGGGCGGGAGATGCTATGCTCCTTCCTATACAGTGATGCCTTTGGATTGTCATTCCTACACACTTTTTAAAAATTATTTTAGCTAGATCCCCAACCCCCACATGCTTCTAAGCTCTTGGGGAAAATAGTAAGATCAAAGGTCCTGTGGTTACTTGCAGAATTGTGCATTGATTTAGCAGATGTGAGTGCATTGGGGGGAGGGGCAGGGACAATCAAGGAGCTGACAATTTACACAAGTTGTCACCTGAGAGAGCTGGCAAGCTTCAGAGATTCGCTCGGCCAGCCAACATCCATTATTTCCCACTGAAAGCTAGTAATTATGAATTTGCCTCTAAATCACATTTTTTTTTTTTTTTTTGAACCAGGGATTGAACTCAGGGACACTCGGCCACTGAGCCACATCCCCAGCCCCATTTTGTATTTTATTTAGAGACAGGGTCTCACTGAGTTGCTTAGGGCCTTGCTAAGTTGCTGAGGCTGGCTTTGAACTCGCGATCCTCCTGACTCAGCCTCCCAAGTCGCTTGGATTATAGGTGTGCACCACCATGCCTGGCTTAAATCACATTTTTAAGTCCACACTGCAGAAGTTAACAAGCCGTCCTCCTCAGTCCGACGCCTCTTGTCCACCTGTGACCTGCAGGGAGAGTCCCAAGCCATTTCTCTTTGAAAGCGAGGTTCCGAGTGCCATCACTCAGACTTGCTCTGTGAACGCGGGGTGTTCCGAGCCAGTGGAGGAGGCCCTGCTGGTGTTGGTGGGCAGATCGCTGCGTCTGGGACTCTGAGAAGGTGCCCTGTCTCCCTGGGCACAGGGACAGCCCTGAGGTGCTTGTGCTTTTAAATCCCTGCAGACACTTATCCATGCAGGACACTCTCATCCTTAACAAAATGGTCAGAATGCAAAGTCCAGTTTGGAACCGTCGGGTCCCTGGGTGAAAAATATTGATTGACGCCGTCTCCGTGGAAACCTGGGGTCTGGGTCTGCTGGGACAGAATGCCATTTCGGATGCACCAGGTTACCATGGGGAGACCCAGCCAGGAAGTTGAAGCTGCAGAATAACAGAGACAGCCTTTAGGGAGGAGTCTGCAAAGGAGTGAGGAGAGATCCCCCCAGGTCCAGGCCCCCGGGATGATCTGGGGGATAGTCTCTGCACCTCTCCTTCCCCACCAGCTGCCCGGCCTCCTTATCCTGGGGTGATTGCAATGTGCTGGGAGCCCCTGACCAGGGACAGATTGCAGGACTAGTTCTGACCCTGAAACTCTGGGGCCCTCTTCCCGGTAATGGGGGAAGCAGGTACCCCCCAGCTCTGCAGAGTCAGGGGGGATGTGGGAGACGGGTGTGTGGTCCACGTGCAGGAAATGCATGCAGATTGTGTGAGCGTCGGGGTCCAGGGATGGATGCTGCCGTGAGATGAGGGAGAGCTGAGAGCATCCCTGGCAGGGGACGGAAGAGGGTGGACTCAGATACCTTGCAGGTTTCCCCGTGGACTCAAGGGGGTTCTTCCTTCCGTCTACCTCCAGAGACTGAGCTGGTGAGTTCTTACCAAAGGCTGCCTGCACTCAGTCCAATCATGTGCCCCCCAACCAATCGGGTCCTTTGCAGAACGTCAGAATGTGACCTTATTTGGACATGTCATTAGTTAAACTGAGGGTGTGCTGGGTAGGGTGAGCTCCTGCTTGCTGTTTTCCGTGACTAATGACATGATACCAAAGACTGAACAAGTTATCAAGAAAGGAGGTTTATAGATCATCATCCATTTATCAGGGAAAACATTCAGCCTTTGTTTTTTGGGGAGGGGATTGGCTTATTCCACTTAGCATGATATTTTCCAATTCCATCCATTTGCAGATACCAAATGCCATAATATTATTCTTCTTTGTGGCTGAGTAATATTCCATTGTGTATACAAATGAAAAGCTGTACCCCATTTGTATACAATGAATCAAAACGCAGTCAGGAAAAATAAAAAAAAAATAAAAATAAAGAAAAGAGGTTTATTTAGGTTCCAGCAGTCCAGGTTGAGGGTCTGCGTCTTCCTGCTGACAGAATCCCAGGGCAGAGCTGGGCATCACGTGGAGACAGGCGTGAGAGTCCTAGGCAAACTGGCTTTGGTAGCAGATTCAGTCCCGAGGGAATTCACCCAGGCATTCCTCTGTTAATCCATTAATTGGAGGAATGGATTAATCATTCCTGAGGGCAGAGTCCAGACACCTTCCAAAGTTTCCACCTGCTCCCACCTCCTCGTAGCTCCTAATGAGCATTGAATTCCGACATACATCTGCACAGGAGGAAGAATATTCGCGTCGTTCCCAGATCACACTGCGTGGGAGCTGCCTTCAACTTGGTGTGAGTGGTGTCCTCCAGGGAAGAGGGAATGGGACCCAGAGAGCTGGTCCTCACCAGGACCCACAGGGATGCATAGAGACGCTACTGTATTTCCACAGAGGGAATGGAGGGCTTCATCTGGGAGCCCAAGGGGGACGAGGAGGGGCAGCAGCCCTATGCAGGCACTTGCTTGCGTTGCCAGATTGAACTTGTGTTTTTTTTTTTTTGGTACTGGGGATTGAGCCCAGGGGCACTCCACCACTGAGCCACATCCCCAGCCCTATTTTGCATTTTATTTAGAGACAGGGTCTCCCTGAGTTGCTTAGGGCCTCGCTAAGTTGCTGAGGCTGCCTTTGAACTCGCGATCCTCCTGCCTTAGCCTCCCAAGTGCTGGGATTACAGGCGTGCGCCACCACGCCCGGCAAACTTGCGGTTTTAGTACCAGTTGGCATTGATCCAAAACGCTCTGGCACAGCCCCTCATTTCTAAGTCTGTGTTACACTTAAATCATGAGAGTTTTTGCGGCATGGGGACTTCCCCAGGAGAACCCTCCAGAATTCACTCTACCACAAACTGCAGCTGCACACCCACTGGACATTGAGTGAGCCTCCTTGGATCTGAGGCTCTGTGCAGCCCGGTGGACAATGGAAATAAGATGGTGTGGCCAGCAAGGGGAGAATCGCGGGGTTGGCTTAGGGAGATGGGGTGCAAGTGTGTGGTGAGGACCACACAGAACTTAATCCACAGAGCTAGATTTGGACTGTCACTCTGCTGATTCCACACCCAGGAGTTTTCTGCTTCCTGTGGTACATAGAGTTGGCACCAGTGGATCACGTCCATGTGAAACTGCAAATGGACACATATCCCTTATGCTTTATAGGAAGATGAATAATCAAATGAACCTCTGTTCTTCCCTTCTTCACCCTCCCTCGTTGTGGGTTAGCATCCATATATCAGAGAGAACATTCAGCCCTTGGTTTTTTGGATTTGGCTTATTTCACTTAGCATGATATTCTCCAGCTCCATCCATTTGCCAGCAAATGCCATCATTTCATTCTTCTTTGTGGCTGAATAATATTCCACTGTGTATGTGTACCACAGTTTCTCTATCCATTCATCTATTGAAGGGCATCTAGGTTGGTTCCATAGTTTAGGTAATGTGAGTTGAGCTGCTATAGACACTGAGGTTGCTGAGTCATTGTAGTATGATGATTTTAAGTCCTTTAGGTATAAACCGAGGAGTCGGATAGCTGGGTCAAATGGTGGTACCATTCCAAGTTTTCTGAGAAATCTCCATACTGCTTTCCAGGAGGTTGCACCATTTTCCATTCCCACCAGCAATGCATGAGTGGACCTTTTCCCCACATCTTTGCCAACATTTATTGTTACTTGTATTCTTGATAATCCCATTCTGGCTGGAGTGAGATAGTTTTGATTTGCATCTCTCTTAACTCCACATCATGTACGACCACAAGAACGGGATCCAAATTCGAATAAATTATCCTCCATGTTTGCATAATATGCCAAAATACATTCTAGTGTTACGTATATCTAAAAAAACAAAATAAAAATAAAAAGAATAATCAAGTGATACTAGGATACGGATAGCCTTCCATATATGGTTTGAAATATCAAGTCACCAATTCACCCTTTGAAAGATGTCAATACCCTTAGCCTAAGACTCTTCCATGTTGAGCAAATCTAGAGTGGCATTAGTTCCTAAGCAAGCACAGATCAAATCCTTAGGCACGTATCAGTCTGTGTCCAACGCCAGGGCCAGCAGCAGAGAGATCTGTGTGATGGAAATTTCATTCCCTCGTTGGGTCAACGTTATCATGGTTAGATCATTTAAACTATGTGTTTTCTGCCACAAATTTGAATTTGGCTATGTTAAGGGTATCAGTGCTGTTTGATAATTAGGCTCCCGTCCTAAAAATCCCAGCAATTTCCACTGTGGCTTGGAGGTAAATCCATGTCCCCTGTAGGAAGAACAAGGCTCCCCCATGAGAACCAGCGAATGGCCGCATGGAATTGGTTCTTGCTCAACTCAGGTCGCCAATAAAAATTGCTCTCGTAGAAAAGGGCGTCTGTGATTTGGAAACTCGACTCTGATTCCTTCTGATAATTCTAGATGTCTTCATACGTGCTGGGGCACCTTGACACTCATATTGGTGAACTTCACCTTATTTCCACAATCCTGGGTAAGGGGAGCTTTTGATCCCCTCTGGATATTGACAGATATCCACAATTTCTTGTCTAAAGCTCTTAGAACTGGTGGGTTTTTGAAAGATAATGTGCCTTTACTGAATTTCATAGCATACCCTCAGCAGGTGGGGGACGGGATTGGTGGTCAAACATATTCATGCTTCTGCAGAGAATGATTGAATGGACCCCCCACCCAGTGGTATACACGAAGGTAGCAAGTGGTATAAGAGTTCCTTTCAAGTATATTTATGTAGTAAGACACTGGTATTTAAGATTGTGCAATGGTGGACCTGGGTAGTTTCTCTTTCTATGTCAAAAATCAGACATAGCCAATTCAGTTGAATCTAAATACCATGATCCATTCCTGCCATACACATTATGTCCCTGTCCTCAATATGCCTTGGGACCTTGGAGAAGAGATTGCATCTGGGCCAGCGTCACTCTCACATTGTGTGTACTTGACCTTGGAATCATGTTCAGAGACCAGATTTTCCAGGGGCAAAATGATAGTGTGAGAAACAACACTTTCAAAGACTTCTTCCATTAACCCAGGATCGTTGGCCACAGGAACAAGAGATCAAGAGTCGACAGACATTTTCTGCACAGGGCCCCAGAGTGAATATTTTCAGTTTCGTAGATTGTACTGCAATCAATTCTGCAATGGTGTAGAAGTCCCCATAGACCATATGGAATGGAATGGACAAGGGTGTTTTCTAATAAAACTTTATCGACAAAAGCAGATGGCGGCCATCGCTGGTAACTCCTGTTTTGTGGGATTGGTTTACAGTTGCATCAGAGAGACCATTGCTGTTATTTTCATGCACAGCAAATACAGAGTGGCTGAAAATGTATATCTGCTCTTTATGGAATTCTGAATGCTCTGGTTGGAAGACTAGATTATGGTTTTCCCAATCAGGAAGAGATCAGCAAACATTACATTTCCAAAAAGTTTAGGGTAAGGAAAGAATGCCAGATACCCTATTATTTAATGAATTTCTTTAGCCCAACTTGCCTGCTGGAAGATGGTGGTTATTGGACTACTCAAAATACTGGTCAAGAAATTCTCCTCCTTTGCATGATGGCCAGTGGGCATGTTGAGTCCACATTTCCGTCATCATGCATGTTGCTTGTTGGCTTTCTCCAATCCCTGAAAACTCTCTTGCATTTTCCCAAAGCATTGAGCCATCCTTGGACTTTCAACCTGACCTTGAAGACTTCTGTCCCCTCAACCTTTGTTGGGATTTCTCTAGGATTGTGGCTTAGTGGCCCAAGGATGATGTATCCTGTTCAGGACTAAGTTTCTTATCTCATCGGTGTTTCTTAGGTTGAGTCCAGGAAGAAGATTGTGAGGTGGGGTCTGTGCCTGGGAGGTTATTGTGGGAAACATTCTTGGGAGTGACGTATGGATGGGAGTGAGGAAACATGGATGAGTCTCATGGGGAGCTGAGCTGTTATCAACGATGACAGAAGCCCACTTCAGAGACAGCTCTGGAGCTGGGAAGCTCCCTCAGGGCGGTCTCACCTTGAGACAGGTTTTGAGATTGGGCTCAGACAGGGAAAGGCAGCTTTCTTTGCCAAAGGACAGTTTCCAAAGACAGACTGGATTGACCCATTCTTTGGGCACCCAAAGGACCCACAGCAGGGAGAGGAAGCTATCTAGCCTCCCCCGAGATCTTGGCTCACACCACTATCCCGCCAATGTTGATCTCCATGGAATTCTTCAACATATTTCCATTTCCTTTTTCAATTTTTTTTCAGTCCTCTTACTGGGTTCACTTTTACATGAACTATTCTGGAAACTTTCATGAGGACATAGGGTATCAGCCTCCTTCCAATTTGCTTTGGATGACAAAAGTTTGAAAATCCATCAGTCCCAGATGAACTGGGTGATTGGTCAACCAATGGCCATCCACTCCATCAAAAGTTCAACAGAAGTTCAACAGTCACTGTTTGATTAGTTTGCCGTCTTCTATACCATCTTCTTCAAAGAAGAGGGTTATTGAAGGCAGACCACAATCAGACCTCCATAATAACTGGACACACAGGGCTTTCGCTAATGAATATGCTTGGTTTTCTCTTCTTGTTCCTACAAATGGAGAGTCTTCAACTCTTTTTTGACAAAACACAGTGTCGTTGTTTCCAGCATCCATGGTGAATTGGCTCCACACTCCCTGCAGATACCAAAACCCAAGGAAGCTCAAGTCCTTTATATGAAAAAGTGTGGTGTTTGCACAAAACCTACACCTCTCCTCTCCTATGCTTTAAGCAATCCCTAGATTCCAGGTGTGTTGTTGATAGAGTGGAGAGAGTCCGTATGCATTCTGATCAGATGCAGTTCTCTCTTCCTAACTGGTTTCCATGCACGGTTGGAGAACCTGCCCATACAGAGAGCCCAGAGTGTCAGCAAACAGCGGAGGCCTGGGGGCAGAGACAAGACCCGGGCCTCACTTCCTTTCTGGTTGTGCTTGGTAAACAAATAAAATGATCAAATTATAAAGATCATTTGATCGCCAGGGCTTTTGTGTCTCTAATGAGCTCTGAAAATTATGGATGAAGAGGGTGAAAGGGGTAGTGAAGCATGCCTGCCATTTTGAGCTGACACACTAACCCAAATGTCAGGTCCTCCTCCTGCAGATCACTTAAGCTTTCAATAGTCTTCAGTCTTCTGATCTGGGGACAATGCTCTGGATCACGCATTCCATCTAGAGAGTCTTATTTTCCTATAACTTGTTATATGTTATCAGAGGAACAACAGGATAGTCACTCCATGTCATTGCTTTAGTAAGTGGCATGCCAGTCCCCTCTGCCCCCCACTTGATCTGTAAATGAATATTATTAGATCAAGAGTCTAGGGCACATAAGTCGAAGGCATCATGGACATTTATGTCCAGCTCTTTCTTTGCCCAGGGCTGGGCTGGACGAATCTTTGTGATGGCGGTCTATGGTATGACTCCTTTGTACCGCAAGACGTTTAACCATACCCTCGGACTCTACCCAATGGAGGCTATTAGCACTCACCCAGGGGTAACAATTTAAAATGTTTGTAGACATTTGTCTCATGTCCCCTGTGGGGTAAAATTGCCCAGAGGAGAGAACCCCTCTGATCCTACCATTTTGAAAAATGTCCTGTAAAACTTGAGATTTTCTATTGTGCTGTTCTTTTTCCGTAATTTTCTGTTCTTAGTGGCGACCCCACTGTGATACACACTGAGACTTAATCCATTTAGATGTGTTTCGTCTTCTTTGTCCCTCACGGGGGCTGCTGAGCACAGAGCATTGAGTGCGGCTCACGCTGCTCTCTCAAACAGCTCTGTTCTGGGACTAAAAGGTGTGAGCCAGACAAAGGGAAAAATGATATTTGGATCTTCCTTGGTTCACGAGATAGGGTCGTCCTATTGTTCAACTGCACATCCATTGATCCCAGTCTTATCAACTGATGTCATGGTGGATGGGCAGAAGACAGGACCCTCCCCAGTGGCAGTGTCATTCCTCCAACGAGAAGCTAAAAATCAACATCGACCTCGCACAGTTCCATTTGTGCAGGAGTCTAATGTGAAAAGCCATGCTGGAAGATGGATTGCTGTTTCAAATGCCATCTCTGGCGAGGGGGAAAGAAAGGTTTCTGGGATACTGATTAAATCCAAGAAATCGCTGCTGGGATCTTAATTTCCATGAAACGAGATCCACATTGAGGAAAATCTGCCCTGTGGTAATTTTTCTCTAACAGGACGTTCTCTTGTGGATGGGTGTCACCCAGTGGGATGATGCTTCATGAAGCCTAAGCAATGGATTGATATGCTAATGACTTGTTGAAGACATAGGCTTGCTTTTGTCTAAATGTCAGCTGGTACGCTGGGCGTAACTTTAGATAAAAAAGTTCCTCCTTGAGTTCAAAGGTACCTTCTTGGATCCCTTTGGAACTCTCTTTTGATGTATGTGGGGGGCTCTGTATCGGAGGTCAGTAAAACCATTTCTTCAGAGGTAAAGATTTCCACCTTTTTGGGTCAAGCAATCTCCGTGACTGGTGCCCAACTTGGAGACAGTAGCCCCAAAGCAGCCTTGAATAAGAGGTCCCAGAAAGCATGACACTATGTTCCAATGCCTTTCATTCATGAACGCCAAAAGGTGGATTTCATTGACATTGCACGTCTCAGAAAATATTATTTTTTTGACCAATGGAAAATGCAAGATGGTGAACATGCTGTAGAAGCTGGGGACAGGATGGATTTCTCCCACGGGCCACAGTTTGCTCCCCCCCTGCATTCAGAAAGGTGTTGATGGGCACTGATGGTGCACCCAGTCCTGGGTCCAATCCCCAGCATGCCCCCCAAAACTACTGGGAGGGAGGTGGATATGGCAAAATAAAATAAAATGATCTATGATTCCTGCACTCTTTCTCCTTAAATCCGGTGGAAGATAGACTAGCTTGTAGCTCGGTGGTAAAGCAATTGACTAGCATGCGTGAGGTTCCAGGGTCCATTGCCAGCACCACAAAAGTGTGGTGGAAAAACATAATATATACCCATATATCTTATATGCATATATTTCTGTATTTCCATAATATCACCCCACTGTTTGTGTCTGCCTCCGTGCAACCCTAGCCTTACCAAATGATGTTATGGTGGGTGGGCAAAAGACAGGACCCTGCCCAACTGCTCTGTCATTCTTGCAGCAAGAAGCCAATGATCAGTGTTGACAGTGTTTAGCTATCGATCCATCCATCCATCTGTCCATTCATCCATCCATCCATCCTTCCATCCATCTATTGTCTCTCTATCATCTATCCTTCATCCATCAATCCACCTATCCATCCATCTTTTTATCTATCATCTATCTATCCATCCATCCATCATCCTTCCATCCATCCATCCATCCATCCATCCATCTGTCCATTCATATATCCATCCATCTATCCATCTATCATGTATCCATCTATTCATCCGTCCATCCATCCATCCATCTATTGTCTCTCTATCATCTATCCTTCATCCAACAATCCATCTATCCATCCATCTTTTTATCTATCATCTGTCTATCCATCCATCCATCCATCCATCCATCATCCATCCATCTATTCATCCACCCATCCATCATCCATCTACCCATCCATCATCCACCCATCCATCCATCCATCCATCCATCTTTCTATTATCTATCATCTGTACCTGTCCATCCATCCATCCATCCATCCATCCATCATCTATCTATCCATCTATCCATCTATCATCTATCCATCCATCCATCCATCCATCCATCCATCTATCAATGCATCTATTTTCTATCTAGATGCTGGAAATCTCTCTCTCTCTCTCTCTCTCTCTCTCTCTCTCTCTCTCTCTCTCATGCACACACATGCAATATACAGAGTCAATCAAAGATGGCATGGTAGTACATGTTAATTTAAAAATAATGCATACATCTGCCATCAGGGGAAAAATAGGTCACACGATGGTTAACGATAGGGGCCTCTGATTTTCCATGGATTCTTGGAGGCAGTGACCGTAAGGTAAGCCCTGAGGGCGGTTGGGACTTACACACAGAGTGGAGAGAACAGTGGAGGCAGAGGACCCTTCTGTGCAAGAGAGAGCTCACCTCATTTAAGTACTTCCGCGCGCGGTTGTGCAGCTCATGATTTTTCTTCTTTTGAATGAATCCGCAGGGTGACCCTGGTGGCCCTGGCTGAGAGTTGAGCAGCTGCAACTGCACATGGTGATCTTGCCTCTCCATCTTCTGCAGGACGACCCACCGCTCCAGACTGGGAAATCCGCACCCGGGTGAGTGAGAGGGCTGGATTGCGTCCTCGGGTTCCTTCCCTCTGAACGTAGTGCCTGGTGCTCACTGATGCTTTCTCCCCTGGAGAGTCGTCTTCCTTCGGTAGGCAGGACAGTGCTGGACTTGATCGTGGCATTCAGAGCATTCGGACATCGCAGGGATGGCATGCATGGTCCTTCTGTTCAGAAAGACTTTCCAAAGAAGGGTCACCTTTGCCTGCCAAAGGGGAGGGCCCGTGGAACAAATACATAGCTGCATGTGGGGAGGTGGACAGCATCACCATGTGCAAGAACTTGGCACGGCATGTGGGGGTCTCGAGGAGGAGAGGGTGGGGGTTTGCAAGTGACACGGCGAATCTCCTGGATCTTTGAGGCACTGGTTGAATCAGCAAGGTGGCAGACCCCGGGTGCAGAGGGAAAGTCCTTGGTGCCTGGGCTGCTTCTCTCGGGCAGTGCCCCAGGGACGGGGCAGGCTCACTCCTGTAGGGAGAGTGACTCTTCTGGGGAAGTGCCTGTGTGCAGGGTCAGGGTGGGACGAGCTCAGCAGACTCTGCAATGTCTCCCAGGTGGACCTGGGGGTGTCGCCTGTGCTTAGCATGCCTGAGACTCTGGGTCCGGCCACAGAGCTCAAAAATGCAGACGCACATCAATATGGAAGTCAGGGTGGGGTGCAGTTTGGTGGTCGCGTGCTCATCCAGCATGCATGAGGCCGTGGGGCCAAGTCCCAGGACTGCACAGACAGATGAAGCCTCCAGGCCGTTCCTTGAACAAAGTCTGCAGCCCTGTGACAGGGATGCGGTCAGGTGAGCCTCCTTGGTTGGGAACCTGTCATGCACTTGTAGCAGCAGGTTCAGAGAAACGGGCAGGCAGAGGGGACAGGTAGAGTCTGTATGGAAAGGCTCCCAAAGCTGGGACCGTGCCTGCAGCCTGAGGTCCCTGGCATGGGATCCCAGCCCACCAAGATGCTGGGTCTCTCGGGTCTCAATTTCGTTGTGTGTCTTAGGATGGTCACAGAAAGCAGGGACGCTGCGTGAGTCTTGCAGCCACGGAGATGGGAAAGGAAAAGAGGGTGGTTTTAATGATCCCAAGCAAAGCAGCCTGGGGTTTGTGGGTCACTGGTCGTGGGTCATTCTTTCCCAGCAGGGTGGGTATCCTCTGGAGATGCTTTGGGGTGTCACAGACTTGGGGTGGTCAGGCGAACGCAGGGGGCAGCTTCCCGCACACCCTATCAGGTCAGGGGTGCTCAAGCGGGGAGTCCGGTTCTGTGGGGCAGGGGGCTCCAATCTCCTCCTTCCTGGGACCCTCAGTCCTCTTTTATTTTGCAGGATCTGAGTTAGAATGAGAACGAAAGGGAACAAAAAGATCATGATCTTTTAGCACTTTTTTTCTCCCCGCTATGAAATCTAAACCTGCAGCTGAGGATTCTCCTTCTGGAAGGGACGTCCCTCTGCGGCTTAGAGCTTGAATTTCCATTCATGCCTAATGTGGAGCAGCTCAACCATTTCATTGCCTATTGTGATGACTGGAATTTGTCCTTTAAAAGGATCCCCTAGTCCTTTTCTCTGTTTTGGAAACAAAAACTTTTCGGATGTCCTAAAGGGTGAGGTATTTTCTAAAGTCATTGAGAATCCAAGAGCCGGCTTTGGTTTCTGACCTAGCCTTGGGCTCTTGCTGAGTGATTTTATTCTTATCCATCTGGAAAGCAATTGTGAATTTTGCAGAGAAATGCACCCGTGTGTGTGTGTGTGTTTGTGTGTGTGTGTGTGTCATTTTAGTCTCCAAAGGAGATTGACATTCTTTAGACCCAGCTGCAAGAGTCCTGAAAAATTGACAGAGTCTGTAGCTAATTAAGAATATGTGGCTGAAAAGGTTCATGATTAATTCATGATCAACTACTACGGCATTTATTATCCTTCCTTAGCGTTGGAGAGAAAGCGGGAGCGTACGGAATAAAATATCCGCTCCTAAACACCTAATAACAATACCCATCATATCCCCCCAACATAAAACCGTCCTCACGGGGTGTTTTAATGTGCTCCGAAATTCAGAATGCAGCCTTCTTGAACACCACGTTTTTAAGCTCCTTCCCTCTGCTTAAGTGGATGAAGACTGAGAGATAATCAGGAAAGTGCTTTTATCTCATCTCTGGATTTTTTAATTTGTTTCCCCTCTTTTAAAAAAAGGGTTGGAAGCCGGGCGTGGTGGCGCACGCCTGTAATCCAAGCGACTCGGGAGGCTGAGTCAGGAGGATCGCGAGTTCAAAGCCAGCTTCAGCAACTTAGCGAGGCCCTAAGCAACTCAGTGAGACCCTGTCTCTAAATAAAATACAAAATAGGGCTGGGGATGTGGCTCAGTGGCCGGGTGTCCCTGAGTTCAATCCCTGGTTCCAAAAAAAAAAAAAAGAAGGGTTGGATGTTATTAAAATAGAGTTTGATGACAAATCAAAACAAAGCGAAAGTCTTCCACAAGGCATCATTTTATTGGAAGAAATCGTTGGGCTTATTCTCCTTAGACGTGCACTAGGATGCTCAGGATTTTTTTTTTCCGATTTTTCAAGGGCAGTGAAAGTTTTTTTTTCAAGTAGACGGTGAATCCGTGGTAAGAGATTCCACCAATGCACATAAGGGGAAGCATATCTTAGAGTCAGTCTATGAATTCCAGCCACAGAAATGAAGGCTGATTCATGTCTTGGGTCTCAGAACAATATAAACGGGGAAAGTCAAAGAGAAGCCTATTGGTAAGGAGGAAAAATGAGCAGCCAGGAACTTCTACCAGGCGATGCTCAGTGGTGGGCATCTAGTACCAACTTCATTTGGCTGTGAACTCTTAAGAGGGACTGGGGAGCACCTGCCAAGACCCTTCAGCCTGAATCTGACCACGGGCAAACCTCGGAGGCAAACCTCATATAGTTCATGCTTTTAAGACAGAGGCCCACGGTCTACCCAAACAGTTAGCGTTGGCAATTCCGCAAAGAAGGTTGCAGACGTATTCCAGAGTTTAGGGAACTGAGATACAGAACAGTCGTGCTGGATCGTTGAATGGATCCTGAATTGGGGGGAAAATGGTACCATTATTTGGGGTCTGTCTGGGAGTCGAGTTGATTGAATTCATGTTCACCTCACATCGCTGATCATGGTGATGTGGTTTTAAAGGGAAGCGTCCTTACTTTGGGGGACTTGTGCTGAAGAACTGGGAGGGAAGTGTCAGAATCCACGTGTCTTGGTATAAACCATCACAGGGGCTGGGTGTAACTCAGGGACCGAGTGCTGGCCTACCATGTGCTTGGTCTTAGGATCCATCCCAGCACCACAAAACAACCAAAAAATCATGATGCATGAATGCGAATACATTTCTTATCATTGTATACCACAATGGTGTAGAAAAAATTATAGTATGTGTATTTATCTGTATCTATGCAGATGGATAGTTTAGTCAGCATTTTTGGTGCTGTGAATGAAAGACAAGAAAAATTTTAGAGGAGGAAAAGTTTATTTTGACTCACATTTTCAGAGGTTCGGTCCATGGTGGGCCGACTCCATGGCTCTGGTCCAAGGTGAGGCAGAACAAAATGGCGGAAGGGCATGGAGGAGGAGAGCAGCTCAGGACATGGCACCAGGGAGCAGAGAGAGCCCTGCTCACCAGGGTCAAGATATAAACCCCACAAGAAAAATTTAGAGGAGGAAAAGTTTATTTGGGCTCTGGTTTCAGAGTTTTAGTCCATGGCTGGCCGACTCCATGGCTCTGGCCCAAGGTGAGGCAGAACAAAATGGCGGAAGGGCATGGAGGAGGAGAGCAGCTCAGGACATGGCACCAGGGAGCAGAGAGAGCTCTGCTCACCAGGGACACGATATAAACCCCAAAGGCAGGTGCCCAGTGACCACCTCCTCCAGCCACATCCAATCTGCTTATAGTCACCTCCCAGTATATCTGTGGATTAATCCATTGACTAGGTTACAATTCTCATAACTCAATCATTTCACCACTGAACTTTCTTGCATTATCTCACACATGAGCTTTTGGGGGACACCTCTTATCCAAACCATAACATCCACATAAAAACATCTGTAAACTGAGAGGAAGACAGGGAGGGAGGGAGGGAGAGAAGAAAGATAATTTTCTTCTACATTTTCTGAGTTCTACTAGGACAGACCATTGGAAGAAGAGAGATTAATAGCAAACAAACAAAGTTCATTAGCATGTATGCGTCAAATGTACCCAGGGAAACATAAGTGAATCTCAAAAAGGTATTACCTCATATGCATGTGTGACTGCATGACCACGTGATCCTGCAACATGCACAATCAGAAAAATGAGAGATGGCACTCCATTTATGTGTGATCTACCTAAATGCATCAATGCATTCCACTGCAACTCATTAGCACAAATTCAAAAATCTATTAGAAAGAAAGGTACCTTTGTGTTCAGGATTAAATGCCATTGTCCTCTAAAATGAACAAAGAAGGAAAGTTCAGGAATGCTTATGCTCAACAGGAGTTTTTT
>JAJEJO010004711.1:169503-186687 GCA_020662805.1 Glaucomys volans | reverse complement strand
GTATTCTGGAAAGTTCTGAGGGAGCCCTCCATTTTAACAGTGCACTCTGAAAGATTCCATGGAAACCGTCCATTTTAGGAGTGGATCTGCAGTACAGTTTTCAAATATAAATTATAATATGATATGAAGTTAATTAGGAAGTGATCCATCTACACCACAACTTCAAATTATTCAGCATATTTTAGTGTAAAATGCTGGAAGGCAGTCATAAAAGGTCATATATTAGGTTGATTTCATAATTCAGGAGCACATTCTTCTAGGTTGAAAATAATCATCCTTTGATATGGTTGATACAGTAATTTTTCTAAACCTCTACTACTTTATATCTCTATTTTTATTAAACTCTGAATTTGATGATATAATGGAAATTCACCGTTTAGTATCATGTTTTTGAAATCCTTTCATTTCATGGCTTAACACTTAGTTTTGTTTTGTTTTTTTCCTTTTATATTTAAAGTTTAATGACCATTTTTAGAATCCAGGAGTCCTTAGATATTTGTCATTGTTTGTAGAGCCTGAGGGGATTTTCCATGCATACTTAATTGTATATCATTTCCCATGAGATGAATGGAGAGTCAATTGAGTTTAACTTGTTATTTTAAGTTTCTAATAATTTGGGTGAGGTTGGATGATTCCTTGCTTAGTTACTCACATTGTTTTCTTTTAAAAATGAGCAACAGCCAGGCAGGTTGGCACACGCCTGTCATCCCAGCTACTTGGGAGGCTGAGACAAGAGGATCACAAGTTCAAGGCCAGCCCCAGCAACTTAGCAAGACCCTGTCTCAAAATAAAAATTAAAAATGAGTGGGAATGTAGCTCATTGGTAGTGTGCCCCTGGGCTCAATCTCCAGTTTAAAAAATTTAAAATAATAAATAGTGAATAATTAAAACGAGCATTAAACTAGTTATTTTGAGAATAAAACTTTGAATCCAGAATCTCTAAAGGTCATTTCTCTGTGCTACAAATAGGAAATTTCCTAATAATGTCCTTAGCTTTTGAGGACATTACCATACCAATGCAAAAGATAAGCAAGTTCAGCACATTTAATAATGCCGAATATCATAACAGTAACCCAAAGTCATTTTGATTCCATATTCAGAAACCATGCATTCATAGTATTAGAGAACTTTGTGAACTTTGATTTTTTGTTTAATAGTGTTCTATAGTTTATTTTAAAGGTTCCACTTTTTTAAGAATATCGAGAATGAGTTTCCAACCCCCAGTTTTCTTCTTGGTCCTTTGAAATTATTTAATGAGTATATTCGTTGCTGTGGTTCTTTGATAACGTCAGAAAAGATTGAATAACTGTGATATAATCCCCTTAAGAGAAATGTTTACCAGACTTGTGAGAAAATTTGAAATTCTGCATGGTAACTCTGGACCCTCAAATCTCAAATCGTCTCGTGCTCTCTGTGATGTGAAGACACCCTTAGCCTTCTCCACCATGGCGATGTGATGCACAACCTCAGCTTCACATTTTAAGGGGCAGAACCAGGGCAAGAGGACTGGGGTTTGGCCCTCCCTTCTGCTCTCTTGGGATGTCCATTGGCCCAAGCATGAAAATAAGTGCTAGGTAGTGGGAAGAACCAAGATTAGCTTTAGTTGTTGGTTGAGTGATGCGAATGAGTCTCTCAGAATAAAAATGGAAGCCCTGGTGCGTTGGCCAGCACGTTTCCTTAGCTCAGAGTCTCATAGTGGAGATCTCTGGGCGTTCATGTGAAGAACTGTGGTTCCAGAATATTTTGGAGCCCATCAGACTCATTTCCCTAGAGTACTGCATCTCCTGGACACTCTTATTCTTCCAACCTTTGTGTCTCCTCTCCACCATCACCTCCAATGCCCTTGTCACCAATGTTCCATGACACTAGTTGCTATTCTACACATACCTAGCGTTGGACTTAGCCACATGTACAACCATAGCCTAGTTATGGATGCATTTACATTAGATCCTGAGAAAGACGACTGACGGATCAATAGATTCATGGATAGATCCATCAAATAAGTAGGTAGGTGGGTAGGTGAGTGGGTGAATGGACAGACAGACAAATACATCGAACAGGTGGGTTCACAAGTAGGTAGGTGGTAGACAGATTGATAGGTCCATCACATAAATAGGTGGGTAGGTATGTAGTTTGTTGAGTAGGTAGATGATTAGGTGGATAGATAGAAAATAGATATGTGATAGATGAATAGGTAGATGAAATAAATGGATAGGTATGTAAGTAGGTGGGTGAGCATACCAATGGACAGACAGAATAGATGGATAAGTAGGTAGATAGAGAGGTAGGTAGGTAGATAGATAGATGATAGATAGATAGATAGATAGATGACTGGGTGGATAGATGTAGCAGATGATAGGTAGGTAGGTAGGTAGATGGTAGGTTACAGATGAACATCTAGGTGGTTAGATAGATGTAGTAGATGATAGGTAGGTAAGTAGGTGGTAGATAGATAGATAGATGACTAAATGGATAGATGTAAGTAGATGATGGGTAGGTAGGTAGGTGGGTAGATGATAGATTATAGATGGATGTCTAGGTGGTTAGATAGATGTAAGTAGGATAGGTAAACACAGATTATAGGCAGATATCTAAGTGGTTATAAACAGTTATATAGATGTAGTACATGTAGGTAAGTAAGTAGATGGTAGATAGATTATAGATGGATGTCTGGGTAGTCAGATAGATGTAAGTAGATGATATGTAGGTAGCAATAAGTAAATTATAGGCAGACATCTAGGTGGTTAGATAGAGGTAGTAGATGTCAGTAGGTAGGTAGATGGTAGATAGATGATTGATAGATGACTGGGTGGTTAGATGTAGTAGATGCAGGTTGGGAGGGAGGGAGGTAGATGGTAGGTTACAGGTGGACGTCTAGGTGGTGAGATGTAGTAGATGCAGGTAGGGAGGGAGGTAGATGGTAGGTTACAGATGGACGTCTAGGTGGTTGGATGTAGTAGATGCAGGTAGGGAGGGAGGGAGGTAGATGGTAGGTTCCAGATGGACGTCTAGGTGGTGAGATGTAGTAGATGCAGGTAGGGAGGGAGGTAGATGGTAGGTTCCAGATGGACGTCTAGGTGGTTGGATGTAGTAGATGCAGGTAGGGAGGGAGGTAGTAAGTAGTAGATACATAAACAGATCCTTCTGCACCCTCAAGGTGTCCGTGTGGAGACGACTTAGAAGGAATGTCCTGTGCTTAGGTTACCCCAGCCAACAACCATCCCTTGAGGATGCTCTCCACCCAAACCCCACACCTGTTCTGCATCCTCGGCCCTTGGGCGCCTCCTCTCAGGCACACATGCCCCGTGCTTGGCTCTGATGACAGGGTCCTTCTCCAGGATCCTCATGGTGACTGCAGACCAGAGGCAGCAGGCTCCTGGAGGACAGTCCCAGATCCGCCTCTCATTCTCTCTCCCTCCTGCTGTGCTGGGGGAAGGACATTCCTTTCCCTCTCTGTTCCTCAACACCTCCTTCTCCATCCCAGTCCCCCAGGGAGCTGCAGGTCCCCCGTGGGTGTCACAGACAGACAGAGGCTGGTGGGAGGCTGCTCTGCCTTCAGCTTTTGTACATTTCTCTTTGGAACCAGACTTGGGTGCTTCCTGCCCCTGCCTTGTTGTTGAGTTTGGGGGACACGGGAAAGCCGGTGATGTCATGACAGAGCGGGTGACACTCTGGAGATCCTGCCCCCGGTCCTCCTCCTCCTCTGCAGCCACAAAGCTCCTGATCAGACCCCCTCACTCCACTCCCTGTTGCAACTGGACCCTCAGGTGCTCATTTTTCTCAGGTTGCAGTTAAAGAAATCAAGCTGGTTAGCTGTTGATGAAGGGTCCCCCCAAAATGCCAGATGCAGGAGTTCAGAACTATGTTGGGGTGTCCCTGTTATAATCCTCTTATAATCAGAACCTTCTCCCACCCACCACGGGAAACTGCAGGGATATGATTCCCACTGTGTGTGGGGAAAATCTGATAAATGTAAAAATGTATAAAAAAAATTCAAAATAATTGCCGTTCCAGATGGATCACATAGAAAGCATATCGTCTTGCTTGAGAGGCGTGTGTGCACACCCAGAACCAAAATTCCAAGGAACTTTAAAAAATTCGTGATCATTGATCTTTATCTCATGATGGGTTCTGACTCTTCCACCCTAAAATCGTACCGTGAAGTTTTTTGCAGGATGCAATATCCTTCTGACATGGACCATTTTGAAGGCAACCCGGTGTCTATGGTGGGATTTATTTGAACGTCCCCCAAGTCTTGGAGAGGGAGAAGTTAAGAAGATTCTCTAACATAGGTAAAGATATACTAAGAAAAGGCATAAAGCTTCCCTGTGCCTCTCTCCAGAAAGGATAAATTCTTAGAAAGCAAAACACTGAGGAAAACAATGTGGAAATGTTCAGGGATGTGATGCCCAGTGTGGAAAAGGCTCGGGAAAACTCCGCCCAAGTTTGCACTTTTACTACCATGGACCAAAGGTCTCTGCTGCCTTGTGCTTTTATCTTAATTTTTGATCCCCAAAGAGGTTAGATATTTTGCATATCACAGGGATTTATAATTTTGGGGGTTCACCGTGTCTTTTGACATTTTGAAAATATTCATCTCACTTCGGTCACAATGGCAATGATCAAGAACACAAGCGATAATAGGTGTTGGCGAGGATGTGGGGAAAAGGTCCACTCACACGTTGCTGGTGGGAATGCAAAATGGTGCAGCCACTCTGGGAAGCAGTGTGGAGATTCCTCAGAAAACTTGGAATGGACCCACCATGTGACCCAGCTATCCCACTCCTCAGTTTATACCCAAAGGACTTAAAATCAGCACCCTACAGTGACACAGCCACATCAGTGTTTATAGCAGCTCAACTCACAATAGCTAAGCTATGGAACCAACCTAGGTGCCCTTCAACAGATAGATGGATAAAGAAACTGTGGTATATATACACAGTGGAATATTACTCAGCCATAAAGAAGAATGAAATGATGGCATTTGCTAGCAAATGGGTGGAGCTGGAGAGTATCATGCTAAGTGAAATAAGCCAATCTGAATGTTTCCTCTGACATGCAGGTGGTTTTTTTGTTTTTGCTTGTTTGTGTGTTTGTTTTGGTTGAGCCGCACCCCCAGACATTTTTACTTATTTATTTATTTTAAATGTTGAGACAGGGTCTCACTAATTTGCCTGGAGTCTACCTCAGGTGCTGAGGCTGGCCTCCCACTTGCCATCCTCCTGCCTCAGCCTCTTGAGTAGCTGGGATTATAAGCATGCATCGCTGTGCCTGGCTTCTACTTTCATAATGTGAAAATTTTTGTAGGTGGCATTTTTTATACATCTCTGATCTTCGGGAAGGAACCACACATCACCACCGCCCCAGGCAGCTTCCTGAATTTGTCCATGCTCCTGGTTGACTTTTCGTTCCTCCACCTATCTCATTAAAACATGGTTGATAGCGCATGCTCTCTCTGACCTGAGTTGCTTAGGGCCTCGCTAAGTTGCTGAGGCTGGCTTTGAACTCGTGATCCTCCTGCCTCAGCCTCCCAAGTGCTGGGATTATAGGCGTGCCCCACCACGCCCGGCTGCAGACATTTATTTTGATGCAGTCCTCTAAGGGGGAAATTATAAAAGTTAAAATAAGTATTTTCCTTTTATGGATGGCATTTCCTAAGCAAAGAATAATTTCATCCTTATCCAGCCTCTCTGAAGAGTCTGCAAAATAGTAATAAATCATGGGCAGCCTCACGCTGGAATTTAATAGTGTTTGTTTTCTGCAGCCTGAGCATTTCATCTATAATTTTATTTTAGCTCTCCTTTGCACTTAGTTCTTAGAGGGCTCATGGAATCCCTACAGCAAACAGTACCTTCTGGAAAAATATTTACATCATACATAGAATCATTGGAAGAGAAGCGCCCAAGCGTAGAAGCAGCCAGCACTGAATCAGACCCAGTCTGGCTCATGCCACCTCCTCGTTCTGTCATGGAAATGAAACGCCCTCTGACCTCACTCCCTGGGAATTGGGTGGAGCCGTTACTCCTACCTGAAGGCAGACCCCGAGAGTTGGACTAACCTCATTCTGGAAAAGGGCTTCTGAACTTATTGGCTGTGTGGCCCTGGACAAGTCACTTCAGCTCTCTGAGCTGTGACTTTTTCATTATGAGAAGTAAGGGTGGCGATGTGGCTTTCATGATCGGGTGCTGAAGCGTGGGGACATTGTCGTTGAAACCGGGGCGCTGTGTGGGGTGAATGCGAATGACCTGAGTGGCCAGCTTGCCCCTCAGTGGCCTGCTGTTTGTCATCAGCCTTTCATGGTGTCTATGACATTGTAAGTTGTACCTATTGTGGGTGCAGGTCTCCAAGTAGCTCTTCTGTTCAGATCCTCCTCCTCCTCCTCCTCCTCCTCCTCCTTCTCCTCCTCCTCTTCCTCTTCCTCCTCCTCCTGCTTCTTCTCTTCCTTCTCTTTTTCCTCCTCCTCTTCTTCTTCTTCCTACTCCATGTTCTCCTCGTCCTCCTCCTCCTCCTCCTCCACCTCTTCCTCCTCCTTCTCTTCCTGCTTCTTCTTTTCCTTCTTTTCCCCCTCCTCTCCTTCTTTTTCCTCCTCCTTGTTCTCCTCCTCCTCCTCCTCTTCCTCCTCCTCCTTCTCCTGTTCTTCTTCACCTCCTCCATATCCTCCTCCTCCTCTTACTTTTCCTTCTCCTCCGTCTCCTCCTCCTCCTCCTCCTCTGCTTTCTCTTTTCTCTTCTTTCATGTTCTTCTCCTCCTCCTTTTTCCTCTCCTGTTTGAAGATCTTCTCCTTCTCTTCCACCCCCTCCTCCTCTTTGTCTTCTTCTCCCTCTCCCTCCTCCTTCCTGTCATCTTCTTTATCATCATCATCACCATCATCATCATCACCATCATCATCATCACCATCGTCGTCGTCGCCATCTCTATGAAACACGCGGAGCTGTCCGTGGTGCTCGGTAGGACGCTACGTGTTCACATTCCCACCTCAGAAGTCCCAGCTCTCCTTTGATGAGTCACGCTCCTTTTGGACCCATTGCAGGGGGGCTCCCAAAGCAACACTGGTGACTCAGGCACATTGTGGTCTTCCTTTCTGACCCTTTACCATCCAACCATCCCTGCAAAGCCTTCATGCACTTATTGATTCAGTAGACCATCATGGCAACCCACTTTCTGAGAAAGACAGACTCATGCTTTCTACTTGCATGGAAATCTGGGTCAATACAGTCCTTCTCCTGTTTACATTTTTTTGGTTTTTTTTTTTTTTTTTGGTACTGGGGATTGAACTCAGGGACACTCGGCCACTGAGCCACATCCCCAGCCCTATTTTGTATTTTATTTAGAGACAGGGTCTCACTGAGTTGCTTAGGGCCTCGCTAAGTTGCTGAGGCTGGCTTTGAACTCTCAATCCTCCTGCCTCAGCCTCCCAAGTGGTGGGATTACAGGCGTGCGCCACCGCACCCGGCTCCTGTTTAATTTTTATGGCTCGTAGACTGAAAAGAATTTATACATCCGTCAGTAGTCATGAGACCAAGGTCCAGATGACCTTTGGTGTGTGATGATTTGAGTCACAAATTTCTGCCTTCCTGATGGGGTGGGGTTGATGTGCATTCAGTGGAAACTGTGCTTTGAACTTCAAATTTTGATTTTTCCTGGGATTCAAGGTTGGATATCGTTAAGTAGCTGGATGGCAGCAGGAAACCACAGCTCCCCGTCAGTCATGGGATCACAAGGGGAAGCCATGGACTCTTCAGTTAGGAAGTGCAGTTGATCCAATGCCTTTTTGGCTTATGATCTTTCTGTGGTGTGCTTATTGGGATGTAACCCATCCTAGGTCAGGGAGCATCTATAGTTTGGGGCCATATTCCTCCAATGTCAGGATTCCATTGTAATTTTTTCCTGTTGTCTCCCTAGACCTTTTCACTCTTATACCATTGTCTACCCCGGAAGATGTTCAGTGGGCTCCATCTTGTGCTTTGGTCACGGTTGTGTGAGAGATTGGAGAGTGATATGGGTATATCGTGTCCCCCTTCTTCCTTCCTTATGAGGTGAAGTCCTTGACAGGTGGGTGTGGTTCCAAACTCAAGGGCCCTCCCTCAACCTCCTGGCTTCTCTCCTCCTACCCACACCCCTCTCATCTTTTCAGCTAATTCTCCACTAGTTTGTCTATTTGGCATATGGGACCATGTTACCAAGACTGGACCAGCTTCGCTACTTCCTACTTCTAGGAATAGTGTCCTATTCCTAGAAGATAAGGATGTCCACCAAGTAGAAACCAGACCCGCTCACTTGGAGCCTGTATGTGCAGTGAAACTAGTGCAATAGGGTTGAGAAGGAATGAGTAGCCCTGGCTGGGATTATCTGCCCCGTAACTTGACAGTTGTGTAACGGGCATCTCAAGAGATGGAGCCGATGGGCGCCTGCACCAAATTGCATGAGAATGAACTTGGTCGAGTGCCGGTGGATTTCCAGAATGCTGCACCGGGACTTGGAATTCTGCAATCTGGAGGGTCACGCTCAGCAGAGAAAGGTTTATTGTAGGTGAAAAGACGCTCAAAAAGGGATCCAGCCTGGCTGATCCAGGCTGAGAGTCTCCCTCCCAGCTAGCCTGTTATGCATGAGTTCGGGTGTCAATAAAACAGGAAGAGCAGAAGTAGTGAGGAGAGACTTATTGGAAGGGATTATTGCCAAACGGAAGATGCCCTGAGCACAAGGACAGCAGGCATTTCAAAGTTGGAGGAAACCACGTTTTTTTTTTAGAGAGAGGAGGAAACAGCACTGGGAAAGAATGGGAGTGGAATGAAAGGTGGCCAGATAAGATTGTAGACCAGGGAATGTTTGTCCTGCCTGTGGTCAGCCTTGCTCAGGTCCATCACAGGTCAGGGATCAGAGGATGGAGAGGGCTCTATGCAAAGTTAGCAGTGGGGAGGGGGCAAATGGTTCAGCTCCTCATTTATGACACAATGAATGAGAATTTGGAGATTTGGGCTCTGGGTCTGTCCTAAATAGACAAGGGAAATCCCTTGTCCATATCGGGAAGGGAGAAGAACGTGATCAGTATCAGGATGCTCAGACGTCACCTGAGGCAGGTGGAGGCCACGGATTCCAGTTAGATATTGGCTCCATCGGACGTCACGTGGGGAATCCGATTGGATATCAGGGGTGATCAGATATCGGGGGGGCCGGTTCTTGTTCAAACTGAATTTTGCACAGAGGTGGTTCAGGTTGAGCTTGAAGGCAGAAGTGTTGGGTGTGCCCAGCAGGAGACGCCTCGTAGGCTGGGATCCTGTGATGTAAGAAGGGCCTTTAAAGCAGGTATAAGACCAACTCAAGCGTCCACCATGGCCAAGGCTGTCCGTCACTTAGCAATACGACACAGCCAGGCCTGGGGGTTTCTCCTCCTGGATGGGGATTTCCAGAAAGTGAGGCCACCTCAGTACAAGGAGAACTTTAGAAACCTTGAATCAGAGTTCACACTTGCCAGAGTGATTTGGATTTCCTTTACAAAAAGGGCATCTGATAATTCACCCAGGCTAAGTGCATATAAAGAGGAGTAGAAAGATGAATATGAAAATAGGTTGATAGAAGATACATGGATGGATAGAGTGGATGGATAGATGGATTGATTGGAAGGTAATAATAGTTAGATAACTAGATAGATGACAGATAAAAGGATGTTTGATAGATAGCTGATAGAGAGAGAGAGAGAGATGGTCAGATGGATCGAGTGAGATGCAAAGAGAGATAAACAGTGGATGGATGGATAGAAAATAGATAATAGAATGGATATAGTGGATAGCTGAATGGATGGATAGATAGATAGATAGATAGATAGATAGATAGATAGATAGATAGATAAATGATAGATGGTGCCAGGCAGATTGATGGAAAGAAGAATGGATACATGGATAAAAGCATTAACAAATCAATGATAGGTAGGTAGATGATAGATACATACACATAGATCAATGAGAGAGATGATAGATAAGATGGATAATGATGCCTAGATAGATAGATGATGATAGATAAATAGGTGATAGACAAATAGGCAAATAAATGTGGAAGATAGATAAATCATAAGATGGATAATAATGAATAATAGAGACAAATAATGAGAGATGATGGATAGATAGTATGCTAATCAATGGATGGATAGATAACACCAGAAAAAAATAGACTGGTAGATATAGATGGTAGGGAAATAAATAATGGTAGATAAGGATAGAGGATGGATGGATGGATGGAGAGAAGGAAATATGATAAATAGATAAATCAATCAGAGAGACATAGATGATCAGTGACAGAGATACTTGTCATAATGTCAATCTCTATGTGTCTATCATCTATTCATCCAGCTATCACCTATCCATCCATCCATCATCCATCATCCATCCAGCTATTATCTATCCATTAAGCTATTGTCTATCTATATATCTATCATCTGTCCATCCATCCATCCATCCATTCAGCTATCATCTATCTATCTATCCATCCAACTATTATCTATCTGTCTGTCTATCTATCTATCTATCTATCTATCTATCTATCAATCTATCATCTATCTGGCTATCATCTATCTATCCGTCCAGGTATTATCTATTTATCCATCCAGCTATCATCTATCTATCCAGCTATTACCTACCTATCTATCCATCTATTGTCTATCTATCATCTATCCATCTAGCTATTATCTATCTATCTATCTATCTATCTATCTATCTATCTATCTACCTACCTACCTACCTATCTATCATGTATCCATCTGGCTATCATCTATCTATCCACCCAGGTATCATCTATCTATCTATCCATCCAGCTATCATCTCATCTATCTATCCATCCATCCATTCAGTTATCATCCATCCATCCAGCTATTATCTCTCTATCATCTATCCGTCCATCTATCTATCCATCCAACTGTCATCTATGTATCCGTCATTCTAGCTATCATCTATGCATCCACTTATTATCTATCTATCTATCCACCCATCCATCCATCAATCCAACTATTATCTATCTATCTATCTATCCATCCATCCAGCTCTCATCTATCTATCCATCCATCAATCCAACTATCATCTATGCATCCAGTTATTATCTATCTATCCATCCATCCATCCATCCATCCAGCTATTATCCATCCATCCATCAATCCAACTATCATCTATGCATCCATTTATTTTCTATCTATCCAACTATCTATCTATCTATGCATCTATCCATCCATCCATCAATCCAACTATCATCAATGCATCCAGTTATTATCTATCCATCCATCCATCCATTCATCCAGCTATTATCTATCCATCCATCAATCCAACTATCATCTATCTTTCTAGAGAAATGGGTGTAGTAACCTCACCCTCCTGGAGGTTCAAGATGGTGCCCCCATTGGCATGCTCTGCCCATGGCTCCAGGCAGGTGGCGCCACCATGGTACCAGCCTGTGTGAGAGGCAGGATCCCACAGCCAGGAAGCCAGGCTGTCCCATGGCCCTTGCAGTAAACCTCGTTGGGAGTCCCAGAGAACTGCCCGCTCGTGTCCCCCGCTCTCCCGACACGTGCTGTCTTGTCCTGGTTTCTTGAATTTGTTGTTGCCGGGTAATTTCCATTGATTATAATGATTTCTGCGACGCCTGGCAGGGAAGGCTTAGGAGGGGTTATGCATGGGGCTAATTAGGAAGATGCAAATCGCTTTTGTGGCTGTTTCAAAACAGTTCAATGACCCATAATTAAATCATGTTGCCAAATTGTGGGTTAATTATCATCTTCCTGTCGAGTGTGCTTCCAAGGGGCTGTCTCTCATTCACCGTCTGCGGGTAGAGCAGGGAGCTGTGCATCAACCCCTTGCCAAAGGGGACGATGAAGGTTCTTCCCGGGGTTCTTGGTCCATTCTCTGTACCATTTCTGCTTCAGGGTGTCTTAGATGACGATGTGGCTCATGCACGGATGGAATTGCCTGGTTGCGAAGGAAGAATCCTGTAATCCTTTGTAAAGGGATTCCGTCTGCTGTGTCCCCCACCAGCTGGCAGGACAGGCACCCTCCTGCCCGACAGCCTGGAGGGGCTGGTCAGTGCAGGGTTGATTGCATCTGTCAATCATCTTCTGTATCCAACACAGTTTTTTGTATGCACAGCATCCTGATTAGTCTGTCCTGATATGCCAATTACTCACCTCCTTAAGAGGCACAATGGAAAAATATTCAACCCCCTTCTGAGTCATCCTTCTTGACTTAAAAATACCTTCCTATTAATTGATACAAAGTAGCATCAACATAAGCCTTGCTAGTCTGCTCAACTTACTTTGAATCCATTTAAAAATCTCCAGGTGAATTGCACTTGGACTACATCACAACCTTAGCTTCTGTTGCTGCTGATAATATTTAAGTATGTAGATGATGCTTTTTGCTCCTTGCATTTAATTTTCTTAGTTTTCCTCTTTGGTTCCATGTATGAGTGTCTTTCTGAATCTTTCTTTCCTTGATCCTGCACAGGATGGGTGAATATTAAAGAGTCCTTTCATACAAATCATGGATATAAATTGTTGAATAGTGCAGAGCTTCGAGGGCGGTCTCCAAACCCTTTTGCAAGTATTGCACTCTGCACTCACCACCCCTATGGAGCATGGATTTATCCAGGTACAACTTGTAGGAATGAGAGCGTGAGATTTCCAAATTCCATGCTAGCAAAGCTATTCATTCTACTATTGGTACCCAAAGGAGGGAGCCCTGCCTTCCAGCACAGGGGACCCACGCGGCTCCAAGAGAGCTCAGCCGGCAGTAGCCTAAGTGACCAGAACCATCTACAGAAATAATGATTCATGAATCTTGTGGAGGCAAATGTCAAGCTAAAGGGTCTCTAGTCTCTTGTGTCTTCTGCAGTCTCCTTTGAATGCTATGGTAATGGTACTGGTGTTGGAGGTGGGGCTCTGGGAGGGGCTGAGGTCTCCAGGGTGCAGCCCAGGAATGGGACGAGGTCCTTATAGAGACCAGAGAGCCCCCTGCCCTCCCACCCTGTGAGGTCTCAGCCTAGAGAGCTGAGTGCAGTCCTTGGCACTGCACTAAGTTCTGAATTAAGGAGTCAAAGCCCAGGTGGGGGCAATGTCCTGAATGTGTGTTGCATTGATAAGTGGGTGTCACCTGCCTTGTCCAACCTCTATCTCCCTGCCCAGCTTTACTGGGCTCATTCTGGATTCCTTGGCTGATTTATGTCTTCCCATACTAGCTACCCACAAATACTATGGAGGGCAGGACTCTCTGCAGACCTGAGTTCAAGTCTTTTGAAGTGAACAGTGGGACTGGCAGTTCATCTGCACCATACTGCAGTTCTGTTTTCGATTTACTAAGGAACCTCCCCTCTGGTTTCCCAGGGCTGCCCCAGTTCACATCCCCAGCAGCGTGTGCAAGCTCACTCCCCACATCCTCCCCAATACTCACTCTCTCTCTCTCTCTCTCTCTCTCTGTTTTTCTTCTTTCTCTCTGGTGATAATAGTCATTTTGACAAGTGTGAGGTAATCTCTTGCTATGGTTTTGATTTGCCTTTCCCTGATCTTTAGCGATGTTGAGTACCTTTCTGTGTCTTTGTTGGCCATTTGGATGGCTTCACTGGAAGAAGGTCGAGTGAAATCTGCCCATTTTAAAATCAGGTTACTTGTTATCTTATTATTACTTTTTATTTATGGAGTTATAGAGTTCCTTATATATAACTCAAGAAACCATTGATCCATTAATTACATGAATGGATTAATCTTCAAGCACTAATTACATTAATTTATTTGTTTGTTTATTGATTGATTGATTGATTTTTGCTGCCCTGGGCACTAGATCCGGGAGTGCTCTACCACTGAGCTACATCCACACCCCTCTTTATTTTGGTTCCTTAATCATGTCCTGAAGTACCACCTCTTCCACCTCTTGATATCTCATACTAGGGATTAAATTCCATATCTGAACCACAACAGGTGACATAAAGGTATTCTGTGGTGTTTCTGAAAGATGCAACTATTTCAATTCTGTCTTGACCCAAGCTCTGTTCCTCCCTTTGAGGGCCCCAAGAAATCCCGATTTGCAGAAATGACCTCAGTAGATAGAGTAACTGTGTTATTTCCCAGCCCGATCCTCAGAGACCTCTAGCAAAGTGGAAGAAAGTCAGTCCGGAACTTCTTCCCTGCATACTGCTTGCATCTTGCTATCCTTCCCTAAAGCCAGCTGTAATGTTTGTGGATATGCAAGGAAAGACACCTTTTGGTTCAATGGGAAAGGAAATAAAAGGATAAAACAAATAGAAGGAGAGTGGATAGAGTTATAGGCCTAGGACAGAGGCTGCAAGGGAAGAGGAGATGGTGACCAAGGAAGAATTGACCCTGCAGTCAGAGACAGCCTTGGTACTTAGCTTGTTATCGCTCTTAAGGCAGTCTGCAAGATCCTTCTCTTCTCTGAAGGTATCCCCTCTGGATTCTGTCACCTAATCAATGACTTCAAACCAGAGCATCCCTTAGACCCCATGAGTATGTGACCTTCATAGGGAATTTTTTGTTCTTGAACTCGAGTCTGTTGTAGGAGAAGGCAGAGAGAAGAGAGTAATTGCAAACTCACCCGGTGTTCAATGTCAAACTTTCGGTACATTTTCACATATATTTTTCCTACAAAATCCTTCTATAATTCACTAATACCAGTAAAGAGGTCATCAAACCTAACTCTCTCACCCTTTCCTCCACATCCTATCATAATGACCCATCTGCTGCTGTTCTCCAAGGTCAGCAGCATTCCAAGTACGGTAGACTCTTCACATTCCTGAGAGGAATATGTTAAGATGTTCCTCCTCTTGGATGTTGGAGAACCACTATGTGGATGTCACTCCTTTCCATTGAGCTCCCTCAAATATATGCTAGGTGTATTTGTAGGAGCATTGTAAACTGCAGTAACATTATTATAACCAGACCCAGGCTGCTATACCTTTGCAAGTCATCGCTCACACTCAGAGATTGGAACAGATCTCAGAAAAAAATATTTGAAAAAGATTCAGTCTCCTAAAGTAGAGGGATATTAAAGGAAATGGAATTGTTTATGGGGATATCCAGTGTTTGTTATTCACATTTGCAAATGTGCTGCCTTCTTGGAGAGAGCCATTTCATTGAAAAATACACTTTGCTCTTGTGTTTGCAAAAAGGAGAAAAAGAAATGGGCAGCATATCGTTAAGATGATTTCTAGTCTTATAAAGCAACCCACTCGTTACACAGATAATAGTTTTAACTATCTGTTGCTTTATCAAAACCCCATGACACTGTGCATCTTCTAGGGAGCATGATAATGTGATTAAATATTTGCCTACCATAATTATGAACTGTTACACACAGAGTGGGTGAATTGCTGATCATCTTTTGCCTTCCAAGGAGGCCATGAGATAGAAAGAAACACAGAGCTCTGTGAGATTCAGCCATTTAGTAGGAAAATCATAAAACATCAGTGGTTCGTTGTTTTGCTATTTTTTGTGAAAACATTGGAAAGCTAACTTATACAGCATTGAAATTCATAGACCTTTAAAGTAATTGTAGTAGGTGTGTTATGGTTCAGATATTAGGCATCCCCAAAAACCTCAAGAGTGTGACCATACCAGAATGTTCAGACATGAAATGATGTGGTTATGAGAGCCGCAACCTGATCAGTGGATTAATCCACTTGAATGGATTAACTGGGTGGTGACTGTAGGCAGGTAGGGTGTGGCTGGAGGAGCTGGGTCACTGGGCACCTGCCTTTGGGGTTTTTATCTTGTCCCTGGTGAGCAGAGCTCTCTCTGCTTCCTGGTGCCATGTCCTGAGCTGCTCTCCTCCTCCATGCCCTTCCGCCATGATGTTCTGACTCACCTTGGGCCAGAGCCATGGAGTTGGCCAACCATGGACTGAACCTCTGAAACCATGAGCCCCAGATAAACTTTTCCTCCTCTAGAATGATTCTTTTTGGGTCTTTTGGTCACAGCAATGAAGAAACTGAATGAAACAAGGTGACATATCTGTACGTGTGTATAATCTATGTTTATATCTAGATCTATGCCATTTTTATCTATCTGTGCCTATCTATAACTAAACAAAGAAAGCTGTATAAATTGGCATATGCTGTTTTATATATATGCACACACACATGTGTAGTAACACACACATTTTTAATTTATTTCCACAGTGTGCCAAAATATATGCTTTCACTTATTTAAAATTCAGTGATAAATTGTGTGATGAGTAAAAGTTTTCATATGTTATATAAAAACAGGAGCAAAATACAACTTAGAGTTTCCAAACATGTTATACAGCTTCTTCTAAAGTGTCTATATATTCATAAACTTTAATCTTGCAAATAGCCAAGATAAACAATGCTGTAACAGTGGTCAGGAGTCCAAGACTGATATTAATAGCAGCTAAGTATCTGGCTTCTCGTTTTCTACAATTTTCCTTTACAGTTAATGCAAATGTCTATAGCAACTGCTATTCATTAGGAATATGATGAATTATACATTTGTTGCTCATTATTTACATGATGCAGACATGTGCACAATACATTGGAAGACTCCCTCCAGGCAGACAGTGCCCCAGTCCTTTCCAAGGCTGGCGTTCCTGGGTGCGTAGTATCCTCCCATTTTTTTCTGGGAGTGGGTTTAGAGTCTGGCAGAGCTGGGCTACGACCTCCATTCCATCATTCTCCTGCCGTGTATTCCTGAGCATCTGATTTCACCTCTGTGTCTTAATTTCACCATCTGTAATATGGCGGTGCTAATCATGTCTGCCATATTAGTTGCATGACCATGCGATCCTGCAACATGTCAATCAGAAAAATGAGAGATGGCACTCCATTTATGTGTGATCTATCAAAATGCATCAATGCATTCTACTGTCGTGTGCAACTCATCAGAACAAATTAAAAGAAAAAAAAAAAAAGAAGTGAGCCCACAATGGGTATCCCATGAATAACTGAAGGCCCTGTGTCACTGATACCGATCTCTTTGCTATTACTGTTCACGCTGCCCATCTGAAACCTTTTCTTCCCACCATGGCTTTTCCTCCTGAGGTTGAATTTGTGCTAGTCTGCTGCCACTCTGGAAATCAAGGGAGGGTGCTCTCTGCCAACTGGTTGGGTCATCTGGAGACAATAGAACCGTTAATTTGAAGAAATTCCTCACCTTCTGGACTGGGCTGAAAGGGATCTCTCCTC
>JAJEJO010004711.1:142207-164503 GCA_020662805.1 Glaucomys volans | reverse complement strand
GGACAGCTGGGTCAAATGGTGGGTCCCTTCCAAGTTTTCTGAGGAATCTCCATCTTCTGGTATTTTTGACTTTCAATTGCATAAAAGGAAAAAAAATTCTTGTTTTGCATGGTTGCTGAACTGAGCGAGGTACCTTTCTGTTGTTTATGTAAATTCTAGCAATTTCATTGCTAATAAAACCTATTCTTTTTTTGTGGAACCAGAGATTGAACCCAGGGGCACTTTACCACTGAGCCACATCCCCAGCTTTTTTTATATTTTATTTAGAGACAGGGTCTCACTAAGTTGTTTAGGACCTTGCTAAATTGCTGAGGCTGGCCTCCAACTTGTGATCCTCCTGCCTCAGCCTCTCGAGTCACTGGGATGACAGGCAGGTGCCACCCTGTCTGACTTCCTATGTATTTTTCATTGCAATTAAATTGCTGGGTCCAGCCCGAGTCAGGAGCTGGAATTCTAGAAGAGAGAGGTCATTGGGACCCACTTTTAAAGTGACTCTTCCACCTCCTTATTGAAAATCTCCAGGAGAGTGCTTTGTGTGTGCTTCACAAAATTCTCATGTTGATGCTCATAATCACTCCAGGGATGGCTAGTGGCCCCATGGAGCCAAGGTCCTAAGTGTGTGGTTTTATCCCCATGTAACACTTATCAGAGTCTGTCATCATTATTCCCGTTGTTCAGAAAAGAAAGCTACCAGTCTAAAAAATATCTTGTGGTTGCAAACTAGCAAGCACAAGAGCATGAATTGAACCATCTTCTGCAGAGAGGACCATTTCTCAGACCCTGCTCATGCAAGTGGGTTTTTGTAATGTAATGAACTCTTCAAAGTTTATATTGCCGCCACATCTGATTTGAAAACAAGCTTAAATTTCTTGTGCCAGAATCCTTAGTTGCCTTTCCCACCATTTCTGTTTCCATATGGTGTTCAAATGACTCTAGATCTGGGAGGCATCTCCCACCTGGCAGACTCATCTCACCCACCCAGCCATCTCAGCTCCTCCGTTAACCTGCAGAGTTCTGCAAAGAACTCTTGAGTAAATGCCCCAGAACTTAACCCCACATTTCATCGCCTCACATCAAATGCTAGTTGCCTCTCTCTGTGTGTATGTGTGTGGGTGCGCCTTGGACAGAGGATTACCTTCCTGACTCATGGCTCTTATTTACAGATCCTGACTTTGCCTAGGATCTGTACAGAAAAATCTTTGCACTTTTTCCCTCCTGAGGTGCCATATTGAATTTACACCTTCCATTTGAAAGACCAGCCCCACCCACCCCACTGGAATCCAAGTTTTCCCCATGACATCAGGAAGAACCTAAGGTCAAACCACCAAATTTTCTCCTGTAATTATTTTGAGATACTAATGCATTATTAGAAGTCCTAGCCAGAGCAATTAGGCAAGAAAAAGGAAAAAAACGGGCATATACATTGGAAAGGAGGAAGTTAACCTATCCTTGTTTGTAAGGATCCTTATATAGAAAGCCCGCAAGACTTCGCCAGAAAACTTTTGGAACTAATAAACCAGTTCAGTGAAGTTGTAGGACACAAAACCAGCGCACAAATCCGGTGCTGGAGGAATGATTAAGCAGACAGAAAATGGACACAGGTCAGGCAAGCACTGCATGAATGTCTACCAGCAAAACAAATTTCACGTGTAAGAGATTCTCCTGGTCACCATAATCAATTTTCCAGGTGAAACAAGTATTCCAAGAAAGGGACACTGTGAACCAACCAATCCATCCAGTATTCCAAGAGAGGCTCTCTCTGAACACCCACATCCACTTTATTTTTAAGAGGGTAGGATTGCTAGCCACTGGAACCTCAGTTGAGCTGGGGGCTCTCAGAACCATTCTGTACTTGTGAATTCCCTGATTGGAAAATCAGACCATTGTCGGATGGTTCTGTATCTCATTGAACTTCAAGACTGCCCAACCATCTTCTTCCCAGGTGTGTCGCCATATGCATTTGTTGAATTGAAATGGATTTGGTTGAATTGCTGGTGAGTTTCTTTGGATGGCAGAGAAATAGAAAAATATTACGTCACCTAGCAAGTCACCTTGTCGACCACTTTATCATGTTGGAAACGTTTAATTTCTGTTATCCTGGTTGAGTCCCCTGCAGTCAAGGTGGCATCTCAGGATGATAGGGAGAAGAGGGATTCAAAAGGCGGTCATCGCTCATGGATAAAACCTGCTAGCTGGTGATCACATATGAGTCCAGATCTGACACTCAATTCTCTGCTCATTCCACTAGCTCCCAATAAACAGAAAACAGAAGCTGCCAAAGAGAATCAAGGAGAGAGAGGAGTGAGTGAATAACTAACAAGAACAAACTGAGTGTTTCATTTTATTTTTGCAGCTATTGTAAAAAAAATTGTTCTCTTGCTTCCTTTCTCAGTCAGTATTAGCATAGAGAAATGCAACTGGATTTAGTACCCTACAACTTTCCCAAATCTGTTTATTAATTCCAACAGTTTTCTGGTAGAGTCTTGAGGGTTTTCTTTATACAGGATCAAGCTGCCTGTAAACAAGGGTAGTTTGATTCTTCTCTTTGTTGCTTTATTCTTGAATTCCTCTGGCTAGGACTTCCAATAATTTATTATTTATCTCAAAATAATTAGAAGAGAGGGTTTTGAATGTACTCACCATAAAGAAATGATAATTGTTCAGGTGGATGGATATGCACATTGTCCTGGGTTGATAGTCACCAAATATATACATGAATCAAAATAGCATGTTGTGACTCATAAATATTCAGAAATAGGATATGCCAATCAAAAACATAAAATAGCAAATAATAAAAAAATGCATGCATGACTTATTTCCTTGCTTGCTTATCTTTCCAGGAAGGGAATCAAGGGAAATTGAGTTTCTTTTTATGAAGTGGAAAATACTTCAAAGAGAGAGGTGACCGAAGGGTTATAAGGAGACAGAGACACAGAAAGTCCTGGCTGGTGCCATTTTGCCCATGGGTGGGAGGAGGGAGCCTTGGATTTGGGGGTCAGACAGAGCCATGATGGAATGATGTGCTGGTGGCTCCCAGCTGAGGGTGATTTGGTCCCCTGGATTTACCAACCAAAGAATGAATTCACAAATGGGGACAGTCATGGAGAAGTGTCTTAAAATAGCTAGTTTAGGCAAAGGATGATGTTTCTAACAAGAGAGTCATTGGGTAGACTCCTTTGGTGATAACTAGAGACACTGCTTTGTTTTCCAACTTGGGAGATCAGGGAGGATGATGGGGTGGCGTGCCAAGGGTATTCTGTGGATGAAGATCAGACATGCTGCTAACCCCCACAACACAGCACACAGGACCGTGCCCTTCACAAATCAAGCTTCTCCAGTCACCAAAACCAAGAGGATGGAAGCTGAGAAACCCTGTTCAAATCTAGATCACCAACTTAAGAGTGACCCAGACTATAAACCTATTCCTGTGTTATTTTTTCTCACAGTGGTGGCTTGGTTCAGAAGTTGGTCGATGAGGAAGTAATTAGAATTAACTAAGAGGAATACATTCTAGTGTTTTGTAGGACCCTAGAGAGACCACACCTAATGATTTATTTTCTATCATTTATTCTATAATAATTTATTCTGTATTTCACAATACCTAGAAGAAAGGATCTTGAATATTCTTGCTACAAAGGATTCCTTAAGATGGAAGGAGGAGGCTGTTCTGCTTGCCCTGATCTGATCATATTGCGTTGTAAACATGCATGGAAATATCACAATGTACACCATAAACATGTACAATTACTGTGTTAATTTAAAAAGCAACAGACAAAGCTCTTACAGTGTCCCCTGCATAGTAAACAGTCAAAAAGTTGTAAGTTTATTCGTACCATCTACTCATTCTTTGGTCTTCCCTCACCTCAATAAAATAGGATGTCCTGTATTGCAACCTTCCGTTTGCCCTGGTGTTGAAGTAGGAGACATGTTTTGTTTTGGCACTGGGGATTTAACCCAGGGTCACGTTACCACTGAGCTATATCCCCAGCCTTTTTAAATTTTTTATTTTGGGACAGGGTCTTATTAAGTTGCTAAGGCTGGCCTCCAACTTGCCATCCTCCTGCTTCAGCCTCTTGAGTTGCTAGAATGACCAAAGTTGTTCTATTCTTTTATTAAATCACACCCAGCCTGCTACGCTAGACAGAGGGTTGGTCCATTTCTGTGGATGTGGCTGTTCGTACTTGGAATTCTTTTTTTTTTTTTTTTCTTTCTTAATCATGGAAATGGGGCTGAAGTCTGGATTCACCAGTGGGAGCATGAGTCAAATAATGGATTGGAATGGAAGATGGTCTCTCAGTGGTTATTCTAGTGACGGGATGGCTTCTTCCAGGAAAGGACCCTTCGGTGGACTCATCATCTGCTCAGACTATTCTCTTAGAAACCCTCTCATAAGATGAACGATTGCTCACTTTCTGTCAACCAGTTGTATGAAGAGGAGTCATGATTTTCATGAGAGTTTTGACTCCAAGTGCAGTGCTCACAACCCTCTAGCAAGGCACCAAAGGATTTTACATTAAAGACTTATGTTTTTAGTCAACTCTATCACTACTGTGACCAAAAGACCTGACAAGGACAACTTAGAGAAGGAAAAGTATATTTGGGGCTCATGGTTTCAGAGGTTCAGTCCATGGTTGGCCGACTCCATGGCTCTGGCCCAAGGTGAGGCAGAACAAAATGGCGGAAGGGCATGGAGGAGGAGAGCCGCTCAGGACATGGCACCAGGAAGCAGAGAGAGCTCTGCTCACCAGCGACAAGATATAATCCCCAAAGGCAGGTGCCCAGTGGCCCAGCTCCTCTAGCCGCACCCCACCTGCCCACAGTCACCACCCAGTTACTCCATTCAAGTGGATTAATCCATTTTTTAGGCTGCAGCTCTTGTAATCTGATCATTTTACCTCTGAAGAGTCTTGCATTGTCTCACAATGAGCTTTTGGGGGACCTTTGTGTGTAGACCATAACAACGTCACAGGGGATGATCACTCTCACCTGGGGGGAGCACACAGCGTCCACCCACGCCCTCACCCATGCGAGCATCCTGCCTCGTACAGTAGAACGTGCCCCTCCAATGCTGGCTCATGCATTCCCAAATGCCAACAATGCAGAGCAGCAGAAGTGCCCCCCCTGTTGCCCCCACATCCTGCAGGGTAGCTCATACCTCCTTTGTCCACTTGGTGTGTGTGTGAGCCCTTTTGCTGAGTCTCCGTACAACAATGGAGTAATGTTTATTTGCTCACAGGAGATCTGAGAAAGAGATTCACTCATGGCCTCACCATCGGGGGTTATAAATACTCAAGGGGGAGGCAGAGTTAAGATGCTCAGGGAAAAAACAATATTCCACTTCAAAAACAGAAACCCGTATGGACGGTGGCTCTGAGGTCTGTTTTGACGGACAGCCTTGGCTTCTGGCCTCTGCAGGAGCAAGAGGTCCAGAGCTTTGGAGCAAGTCAGGCCCCACCAAGGAGCCAAGGGAACCTGTGGGGGGACTTGAAAAGGCTGAAGTCTTGACAAGGTGGAGGAATTGCTGTCTGGAGAAGCTCCCCAACGAGGGATGCTTCAGGCCCTGGCATTTACAGTCTCTCAGCCTTGGACCTGAGACCCCCTGAGGCTGCAAAGACATCCCCACCACTAACTTACAGGCCTGTCAATCACCTTCCTGGGTCTAACCCTTACCTGGGAGCAGAGTGCCCGGGACCCCCAGGTAGTTAAGCACACATTCGACCAGGACAGATGCGGAAGACGGAAAGCTTCCATCCTGGTGGGTTGGCGAGATCTGCGGACCTCAGAGATAGTTTTTTGAATCCAAGGTCCATTTTTGGTCCAGCCTAGAAAGGACAGATCATGGCCAGCCACTGTACAGGGACTGAGGGTTTTTAGAAATGAACACACTAGAAAGAGAAGGAAGTTCTTCACCAGCAGGTTCTCAGAACGAAGTGTATTTGGAGCACATTGTCTCCAAATATGCAGGTGGGGTCTAATTATGGCCTCTTAGAAATGAGGGGAAGGAGGCAGGAGGGTCCCAGAGCGGGAGGAGAGACACCCACCCACCACGCTATCAGTGTCCTTCAATGCTCTTTTGCCTCCTGTCTTTGCAGGAAGATGAGGGTCCTTTTCCTTCTGCTGGTGTTTCTGTGGGAATCCCATGGCCGCACAGCCTCAAGGCCGAACATTGTCCTGCTGATGGCGGACGACCTTGGCATCGGAGATCCTGGCTGCTACGGCAACAAGACGCTCAGGTTTGCACACGCGGCTTCTCTGGGAGCATGAGGGTGTGTCTTTCACGGAGGTGGACGCAGAGCAACAGAGCTCAGGCCACACGGAGATGTGGCGCGTCCACTTGGTGTGTGTGCGTGTGCGTGGCTTTAGGTACACACAGCGAGAAACAGGTGTCCTGGGGGCAGCTCGAGTTGTCTGCTTGACCCCAGAGAGTGACTGGAAAACTTAAAGCCGGGCTGACGGACCCCAGACCCGACTGCTCTCAGCCCTGCAGGCTGCAGCCCAGGTCCAGGCGGGGCAGACTCGGGGCTGCTGAGGCTGCTTCCTGCTCAGAGAGGGCGCCTGCTCCTGGTCCTCACAGGGTGGGAGGGCAGGGGGCTCTCTGGTCTCTATAAGGACCTCGTCCCCTTCCTGGGCTGCACCCTGGTGACCTCAGCCCCTCCCAGAGCCCCACCTCCAACCCAGCACCTGGTGAGGACTCAGCACAGGAACCTGGGGACACACACTCAGGTCCCTGCCCTGCTCAGAGGGCTGGTGCATCACTGTGTGAGTCCCCTGGGCTGCTGTCACAAACCCCCAGCCCGGGGCTGAGGGACCCCAGACCCGACTGCTCTCACCCTGCAGGCTGCAGCCCAGGTCCAGGTGGGGCAGACTCGGGGCTGCTGAGGCTGCTTCCTGCTCAGAGAGGGCGCCTGCTCCTGGTCCTCACAGGGTGGGAGGGCAGGGTCTCTCTGAGTCACTAACACCATTCATGAGAATCTCCCTCCAAAGACTCCACCCCCTAATGCCATTGCCTCGGGTTAGGTTTGAACATATGAAATTCAGGACAACCCTAGCATTCAGACCACAGCCCTGGCCCGTACCCGTGAGGAGCAAAGGCACATTTTATGTTGGTACAGCCTTTAAAAGACCAGGGATGACTCAGCAGCAGCAGGTAAACAGAAGGTGAAGCAGATTCGGGGCTCCCAACCCATGGGTGTTGGCAGATACTCCTGGAGGTATTTGCAAGCCTTGTGTCTGGAATGGCTGTCACTCAGGATGTCATGCAAAGGCCCTGTGGTCCCTGTGTCATAGAAGATGGGCTTTGCCGTTTTGGTTTTCCTCGTGCGTAGTGAACAAGCAAGGAAGCAGCAATAGCAAAGAGCTTCCGTGTGCAAAAGTGCAGTACAAACGCAATTAAAAGCGAGGCTGCAGAAACGGGCCGTTTGCTTTTGCTAGAATTTTCTATGGGACCCGTGAGTAGGAAATACCTGAGGTTGGAGGAGGGCCCTGGCCAGGAGTAGTGGGGTATGTTTTGTTTTCATGCTTTTGATCTGACTTTCCTCTTCTTTTCAACCTGACAGAGCGTCTTGCTCTGTTACATATCCGCTCTAACGAGTGTCATTTATTTCTGGGTTTCATGGGGGCAGGGACAGAACCCAGGGAGTCACAGGTGAGGCGGCCGCTCTTACCACTGAGCTCCCCCGCCCCATCTCTGAACTGAATCATGCTTCAAAAACAACACAAAAGACAAGCAAAAGCAAACTTGCTTCTAAGATCTAGCTAAGGGTACCTCACGTTCCACCTGAGTCTTTCCATCAAATGTCGCCTCTTTAATTTTTTAATTTTTTTAGATGTGGGTGGACCTTTATTTTATTCATTTATTTACATGTGGTGCTGAGAATGGAACCCAGTGCCTCACACATGCTGGGCAAGCGCTCCACCACTGAGCTGCAACCCAGCCCTCCTTATTTTTAAAGTATAGGCTACCCTCTGCGGTTGGTTAGATTTTTCAAAGTCTATGCAAGAATAATAGCCTCCGTCCTCAGCATTCTCTTATGATTTCTTTTTTTTTTTTGAACCAGGGATTGAACTCAGGGGCACTTGACCACTGAGCCACATCCCCAGCCCTATTTTGTATTTTATTTAGAGACAGGGTCTCACTGAGTTGCTTAGCACCTCCCTAAGTTGCTGAGGATGGCTTTGAACTCCCCATCCTCCTGCCTCAGCCTCCCAAGCTACTGGGATTACAGGCGTGCCCCACCACGCCTGGCTCTCTTATGATTTTCGTTGGCTACAAATGTGTTTGTCTCTCTTATTGCTATTGTTTGTAAAAAAAATAAAAGTGTTCAGGTTACTTTTGGATAATAGTGACATAGCTCTAGTGACTCAGTTCACTTTTCCTCGCAACATCATGATTTCTACTGATTGTTTTTGGTATTTATTATTGCATTGCATTTATTATTTTTAAAAATATTTTATGTGTTCCTGAAATTTACTAAGATGATAGATGACTTCCTACCAAGCTGTATGAATTTTAAAAATTTAAATGCAAACTTCAAGCGAGGTGCAATGGCACATGCCTATAATCCCAGGAGCTAGGGAGGCTGAGGCAGGAGGATGGCAAGTTGGAGATCAGCTCATCAACTAAGTGAGGCCCTAAGAAACTTAGCAAGACTCTGTCTCAGAATTTTAAAAAAATAAAATAAAAAGGGCTGGGGATGTGGGTCAGTGGTTAAGCACCTCTGGGTTCAATCCCTGGGACCATTAAAAAAAAAAATTAAAAATCCAAATAAAAAAATAAATAAAATAAAATATCTGAATGGGCAGTCTTCTGGAAAAAGAAAATCCAACCTTCAGCATTTATCTGAAAGGCTGGGGTTGTGGCTCAGTGTTAGAGCATTTGCCTAGCATGCGTGAGGCACTGGGTTCGATTCTCAGCACCACATATAAATAAATAAAGACAATAAAGTCCATCAACAACTAAAAATATATACATATATATTTTAAAAAGATTTGTTTAGTCCATGTGAATTACAAAAGAGAAAGTCTACAATAGCCCACCCAAGAATCCACATGACATCTTCCGTCAGTCCATCTTGCTCTCCATGTTCTATTCCCAATCTTTCTCCATGAACTTTTCTCATTTCATGCCTATAAAAAAATCACACCTCCAGCGAGGTTTGGTGGCGCACGCCTGTAATCCCAGTGGTTCGGGAGGCTGAGGCAAGAGGATTGTGAGTTCAAAGCCAGCCTCAGCAAAGGCAAGGCCCTTAGCAACTCAGTGAGACCCTGTCTCTAAATAAAATACAAAATAGGGCTGGGGAGGTGGCTCAATGGTCAAGTGGCCCTGGGTTCAATCCCCAGCACCCCCAAAAAAATCACACCTCCAAATACCCGAGTTTGTCCGTGAACCAACCCAGGCACCAGGACATTTGAATCCAAGGCACAGCTTGTCCCTCCTCAGCATCTTCTCCTTGGAGATGATTCAGTAGAAGTATCGAGAGACACATATGCTGAAGTAATGAGGGCAAGCGACTTGAGACATGGCTGATGGAAAGAGATGGTTTTCCCTGGGAAGCTGAGTGTGACTGCCGGGTTCTCTGGGAGCAGAGAAGACGCGTTAGCAATGAACACAATGCATGCCCCACTCCCACGGACCTCCATCCCAGAAGGGAACACCCTGGACAGGGCCATCTCTTTCCATTGAGGGAGCTACCATCACAGGGGACAGTGGATGGCTGTCCCAGTCACAGATGTGGCACTTGGCACCTGGACAATTCCTGGATTCCCCTGGGAATTCTGTCCAGATCCTGGAGCTGAAGGTTGGATGGTAACCAGCCTGGGCTCCTGATGGAGACAGTGGGGATACAACCCAGTGTGATCCAAAAACTAAAAGACTCAGTTCCTGAACTAATGTTCAGGAAGACCAGAGTGACGTCCAGAAGCAATCAGCCAATGCATCCATGGAGAACAGGCACCAAGATGGTGCCATGCGTCGTTGTAGAACTGAACCCTTCCATAAGTATGGATTGAGCATTTAAGCAAACCATCAGAGGGCGAGTGAGGAAGGGCTGTGACATCTCCTTTCTTCCCTGTAGTGTGTATGGCTTTCCCTGGACCAATGCATGCATGTGTATTCCTTTTGCCCTGGGGCATGTGTGGAAATTGGGTAGAGGTGACAGAAGCTGGTGGTGGGCTCACCATGGGTCATTTTGGGGAAGAGATGAGTTAAACTGAACCCTGAGTTCCCTCCTTTGGGGCCCAGAGGTAACTGGGGGAGAACATGGGTTGGGGAAGTTGGAGTTCTGATTGGCAGGCATGCCTTTTCCTCCCTCCTTCCTAAGAGTTGACTCTTGTTGTCACCCAACGCCAGAGAAACCAGGAGCTCAGTGCTCTTGGAGGAGCACTGGATGGAGTGCTCTTGGAGGAGCAATGGACCTATCAGGGTCATGGTTTTGTTCCCATTTTGATTCTAAGTTCCATACCTCCACTCCCTCACCTCCCCACTGTGATACCCACTTGCCTTGGTCACTGAGAGTGTTCCCCCTGTGAAAGGAGGACCAGGTCAGCTGGGTTTGGAAGCTCCTCACAAATGGCGCCGTTCTTTTATCCTAGGACTCCCAATATTGACCGGCTGGCCAGAGAGGGCGCGAAGCTCACCCAGCACCTGGCGGCATCGCCCCTGTGCACCCCCAGCAGGGCATCCTTCCTGACAGGCCGGTACTCCATACGATCAGGTAGATGAGCTCCTATTGTCCTCCCTGGGCTGCCTCCTGGCTCCAGTGTGACTCTGGTTCTTAAAGATGGTTTTCCTTTCATGTGTCAGGAATGGCGTCTTGGGGCAGATTTGGCGTTTACATCTTCACAGCTTCTTCCGGAGGACTTCCCTCCAGTGAGATTACATTCGCTAAACTTCTGAAGAGTCAAGGCTACTCAACGGCGCTGATAGGTATGGAGTTCTGAAGGGGGAGCAGGGTGGGTGTAGGAAGGCTAGCAAGAGAGGCGGAGAGGGCTCAGGGCAGCCTTGGGGACGACGTCACCCACACATTGCACATCTTTACGTGGGGAATACATGCACTCAGTTCAGGGTGAAAACATGATGAGCCGGTGTGTATGTGTATGTGAGTGTGTGTGTGTCCTTCTATTACTGGGTGTATGTGGATGGGTAGATAGATGGGTAAATGGATGGGTGGGTGGATGAATGGATGAACAGATATGGAAGGGATGGATGGAAAGGTACATACATACAATGGATGGTTAGAACAGATAAATTATAGATAGATGGATATAGAGAGAGATTTGCTGGGTGGGTGGATGGATGGATGGATACATATGGTGGATGCATAGAGTAGGTAGAAAATGGATAGACAAATAGATCATACATACATACAAACAGTATATGGATACATAGATAGATGATAGATAGATAGATAGATAGATAGATAGATATGGTGGATGGCTACAACAGATAGAGGATGGATGGATGGATAGATAGATACAGTGGATGGATAGTGGAGATAGAAAATGGATTGATGGATAGATGGATGGAGGATGGAGTAGACAGAGTAGGTAGAGAGATACATACGTACATATAGTACGTGGATAGAGTGGACAAAGAGTGGATGGAGGGCCGGGCATGGTGGCGCATGCCTGTAATCCAAGCGACTCTGGAGGCTGAGTCAGGAGGATCACGAGTTCAAAGCCAGCCTCAGCAACTTAGCGAGGCCCTAAGCAACTCAGTGAGACTCTGTCTCTAAATAAAATACAAAATACGGCTGGGGATGTGGCTCAGTGTCCGAGTGCCCTGAGTTCAATCCCTGGTTCAAAAAAAAAAAAAAAAAAAAGAGTGGATGGACAAGAGTGAATGGAGAGAGAATTGCTGGGTGCATAGATGGATAGATAGTTATGGCAGAAGCATAGAGTAGATATAGAATGGATGGATGGATGGATGGATGGATGGATGAAAGCATGGATGGACAGACAGACATACATACTACAGTGCATGGACGGATGGGTAGATAGATGGATAGATGATAAATGGAGTAAGTGAATGAGTAGACAGAAAATTACTGGGTGCATGGATGGATAGATATATATGGTGGATGCATAGTGTAGATAGAGAATGGATGGATGCATGGGTGGATAGATGGATGGATAAATAGATACATACATACAAACAGTGCATAGGTGGATGGATGGATGGATGGATGGATGGATGGATGGATGGATAGATAAATAGATAAGATAGAGAATAGATGGATGGATAGACAGTGGATAGATAGAGGAGATAGTAAATGAATGGATGGATGGATGGATGGATGGATGCATAAATGGACAGACAAATGTACCTACATATTACAGTGCGTGGATGGATGGGTGGATAGATAGATAGATAGATAGATAGATAGATAGATAGATAGATGATAGATGGAGTGAGTGAATGTGTAGAGAGAGAATTACTGGGTGCATGGATGGACAGATGGATATGGTGGATGCATAGAGTAGATAGAGAATGAATGAATGGATGGATGGATGGATGGATGGATGGATAAACAGATACATGCTTACAAACAGTGCATGCCTGGGTGGATGGATGGATGGATTGATAGAGAATAGATGGATGGATAGACAGTAGATGGATAGAGGAGAAAGAAAAGGAATGAATGGATGAATGGATGGATGGATGCATTCCTATAGTGGATGAATAGAGTAGATAGACGAAGGATGGATACATGAGTGGATGAAGTGTGCAGGTGATAGAGCTGATGGATGGATGGATACAGTGAATGGATGACGTAGAGTGATGGATGGGTAGATGATGTTGCAGGGATGGGCAGGCAGACAGAGGGAAGAATGGATAGAGGGATGAAACAGTGAATGAACCAATGATGGCTAGATAGATGATGGTAATGAGGATGGACCAGAGAGTCGTGATGGATGGTAGATCGGTAGATCACTAGATCAACGGCTAGACACACAGAGGGTGTTTACAGCCTACACGTTCACACCATCCTATTATATTTTCAGTTCTGGGAGACATTTCCACCCACAGGAATGGTGTTCTGTCCCCCTGTGCTGTCCTGCCTGGTTCTAAGCTGGTCACCCAACGAATCCCAGAAAATCTCATGGGTGGGAAGACCATCATCTTAGCCTGGGGGTGGACATCCATTATCCCAGCAACTCAGGAGGCTGAGGCAGGAGGCTGAGGCAGGAGGATCGCAAGTTCAAAGTCAGCCTCAGCAACTTAGCGAGGCCCTAAGCCACTCTTTGAGACCCTGTCTCTAAATAAAATATAAAAAAGGGCTGAGGATGTGGCTCAGTGGTTAAGCAAGGACTTTGGTTTTTCTGAGCAATGGTGCCCATGCCGGTTGAGGCCATGGGTTGATTCCTGTTCTGTGGTTGGTCAGCTTGGTGGTCAGGTTGGGGTCTGCAGATCAGCTGTCCTCTGGGCATCTGGAGCTGGGCAGTTAGGGTCTGCGGGTCGGGGAGTGGGTGCCGGGAGCAGGAAGCCTGGTCCTGGGTTAGTTTCCAGGGGACAGGAATTTAAAGCTGGTGTTCAGGGACTGATGTCACCTGCTTGTCCTCCCAGGGAAGTGGCACCTGGGGATGAACTGTCACCACAAGACCGACTTCTGCCACCACCCCTTGCGTCACGGCTTCGACGACTTCTTCGGCATCCCGATGACCAACCTCAGGGACTGCAAGCCCGGGGAGGGCACGGTCTTCACCGGGCTCCACCGCTGGCTGGTGTTCGTGCCCCTGCAGGTCATTGGGGTGGCGGTGCTGACCCTTGGCGTGCTCCGCTGCCTGGGGCTGCTCCGGGTGCCCTCCAGCGTCTTCATCTGCCTCCTCCTCCTGGTGGTCCTCATCCTCCTCGTGTTCCTCGGCTGCCTGCATTTCTTCCGGCCGCTCAACTGCTTCCTGATGAGGAACTATGACATCGTCCAGCAGCCCATGTCCTTCGACAACCTCACCCAGAGGCTGACCGCGGAGGCCACAGGCTTCATTCGACGGTGGGTGCTGCCTGAGCCCCTGGGATCAGTGGGCAGAAGCAGAGGTGGGAGGAGAGGCTGGCTTTTCTAGATGCTTCTGCCTTCCACGCCGGGTGGGTTTCTCCAGCCGGGTCCCTGCAGGGGGTGTGCTGGAGAGCTCCCAAGAGCAGGTACCCAGAGAGGCCCCGGAAGTCACCAGGTCCTCCGTGCTCCGATGTGGACGATGGGCATCTGTCCTATCCAGAGGTTGTCCTTGGGGTGGACACAGTGTGGAAAGGTCCAGAGTCTTTGAGGCCAATCTCAGAGCCAACAATCTCTGTGCATAAAATGCGTGAGGTGAGCGATGGTTTGGGGGTGTTGGATCGCGTCAGTCTGCAGTTTTGGGGCTCGCCATGATGAGCCTATAAATAGATACAACGTATCCATATGACAATGCATAACGCACAGACGTCATGTGGACGTGACTCAACGGAACACAGGGACTCTATAGGAACAACCAAGCAAGCACCTAGACAGACCCGGCTGCAAAGTGGACCCACGGGAGGGAGGTCGTGGGATGGAAGGAGTGCGTGTTAGGGAATTCGTTGTGAAACACGCTATTGTTTTTTAAGAGACAAAAAAAAAAAAAATCCAGAACGAAAGAAGAAAGTGTGTATTTGAGGTGGGGGAAGCTGCAGGATTCGGGGTGGAGAGAACTGTTCCGGGGTGACTTCCTCCACGGAGAGGGTGTTGGCCCTGGTGGTTGTGTCCCCCTCGAGTGTCCTGTGTGCACAGAGGGGATGCCGTTCAGCGGCTCAGAAGGGCACAGCAGCACTGAGGCTCAACAAAGGCAGGCTGTTCACCTCGTGGTGGATCCTGAGCTGGATGCCATATAAACCACGGGGTCTCTTTAGGGTAATTCTCTGGTGTTGCAAGGTATTTTACGCAACTCTGAGAGAGGCACGCTCATGCCTCGGTGATCTGTTAGGGTTGGAACAGGGTTTGTGGGCTCTGGAGATCTACCAGCTGGAGGCTTGGTCCGCAGTCTTGCAGAGTAGAGGTGGTGGCCCTTTAAGAGGCGGGCCCTGGCGGGAGGTCACTGGCGACATCACTCCTGGAAGGCATTGATTGGCTGGAAATAGCTGCTCATCATTATATTACTCTACATTTTGCTGCAAAGTTTCGAAAATATTCAGGGTGGAGGTGAATGTCCGTGGATCACGGAAGGACAGTCTCTAATGGCCCGTGGCTTCTGGGGTCATTCCTTTTCCATCCCGTGTTGTATTTTGACACAAGGGGCTTCATGCCTTGGTCAGGTGAATCTGGACAGGATTGCAAAGCGTATTTTTGGTCTCTCAGTGAAAGATTTTAGAAGGGAACCAAAAAAATATATTTTTAATCATCGCAAGGATACCAAAGCCCGAGCTGTGTCTTGGGGCTCTATTGAGATTTCTGCAATTTTCTCCCAGAACTAGACATTTGAGAAGTTTCAGCAACAGCGTAATTGGAAGTTATTGTTACTCTTGACCTCCAAGCGTCCCGAGAGAATTCCCTCCAGACTCTCCCAAAGCCTCACAGCAGAAGTGACATCGTAGTGTTTGCACGGCTTTCTTTCTTCCCCGAAGATGTGAGGATGCGTGTTCATGTGTGTTACCCAGGAGTCAAAATACCCGCAGCCACAAGGCAGCTGCACCCTCCTTAGAAGTCAGGAGGGAGAGTTCCCCCAAAGCCAGGTGCCTGGGATCCACCCAGGGCCTTTGAGTTCGAAATCACCCAATTGAAACAGATGCCTTCTTGAGACGGGTTCACGATTTTAAAGCTTTTTTCTGCGCCCCCATGCATACATCAGAAATGTTGTAAGAAGCTCTCTTATTTATGAAATTCACACTCTCTCCGCTGGGTTGCCGGTGCAATGTATACGCAAGGTTCTGTTGCAGAAGCAGAAGTGTGATTGACAGGGCGTAAGGCCCAGATGCTTCCTGGGTCTGAGATTCTCCCAAGTGAGGTCCGTTTCGTCACAGCCGGAACGTGGTCCGGGATTAAGGCACCTCCTTCCAGGTTCAGGAAAGGCCTCCCCTCCCCAGCCCCTCGCCCTCCTGGCTAACCTCGTGTGGGGCGTGCTTCTGTTTCAGACAGCTGGCCGACTTCCTGGCCGAGGTTGTCCTCTGGGTGGTAATTCAGGAGTCGATCCTCACGCCCTCCAGTTAGTAAGAAGTGCACGTTACTCCTGCAGAGAGGAGTGAGTGAGGTGCAGATTTCCTAGAGATCCCAGCTCTGCCAGGGCATCCGGACTCCTGTCCTTAAAGCTTTGGTCTTGTGCAGTGAGCAACATGTGCAACCTCGGTGCAGGTGGGCAGATGTGCACTGCAGATGGTCATTGTGTGTCCTCCGCACCCATCGCCTCTGCCCTTCCACGCACTCTGGCATTGGCAGATCTACTGACAGGCACGACCCGGGGTTAATGGGGCATCACCTGGGTGTGCCATCCCAGGGCCCTTCCTCCAAGCAGAAGGGTCTGCATCCAATGCTTTCGCACAAACATGAAAGAAAATGTACCTTCTGAGGGTGTCACCAAACCAGGCCTCTTTTGCCCATTTCTCAGGATGCCAATCACTGTGGTGATGGATTTTGCAAAAGAGAAAAGGACTATTCTTGTTTTTTGTTTTAGGTTATGGGAATTGAACTCAGGGGCACTCAACCACTGAGCCACCTCCCCAGCCCTGTTTTGAATTTTATTTAGAGACAGCGTCTCACTGACATGCTTAGGGCCTCTCTTTTGGTGAGGCTGGCTTGGAACTCACCATCCTCCTGTCTCAGCCTCCTGAGCCACTGGGATTATGGGCCTGCACCACCACGCCGAACAAAAGACCTATTCTTGAGGCAGCCAAGCGAGGAGATGGGAGATCAAGTCTTGACTCGGCCTCCCCAAGGGACGGGTGTTAGGAATATTTGTGGGGTGAAGAAACAGGTGTGGGGAAAGCGTGGGAGATGAGGGAAGGGAGTGTCCAGTGCTGCATGCTCAGGCATCATGACTCTTCACAGAATGCATGCTCAAAACCTGCTACATTGGAAACCCTGGGTTCAACCCCCAGTCCTTCAAAAAGAAAAACCTGATCGTGCACACCTGTAATCCCAGTGACTCAGGAGGCTGAGGCAGGAGGATCTTGAGTTTGAAGTCAGCTTCAGCAACTCAGTGAGACCCTGTCCCTAAATGGAAAATAAAAAGGGCTGGGGATGTGGCTCTGTGGTTAAGCACCCCTGGGTTCAATCCCCAGTACCAAAAGAAAAAAGAAAGGCACGATCATCTTGCTGAATTCACACATCACCCTGCAAACTTTTCTTTCGCCTTTGAAATATCCAGGACTCCTCCATCGCCGTGGGAATGTCAAATGCACTCATTGATACTGGCACAATTCAGTCTGAAGTGCTTTGATGGTTAGTGGTAGGGATCCCAGATGTCATGAGAGTTGTTAGAGGGCTCTTTCAGTCCCCGGATGTCCTGAGAAGCGGCACTTGGTCCCTCGGGCAGATCAGAGTGAAGAGTGGATGGTTGCAGCCCTACATCCCTGAGAAGCAACCTACGCAGCCTCGGCCAGGAAGACCACCAGATCAGAGCACTATCTACAGCTAGCTAGTGGGGGGCCTCATGTGTTCCGTGGTATGTGACTTGTCAAGCTGGTGACCGTCAAGGTCCACCTGAAGCAGTTAACTAAATCCCACTTGGGATGGATCACGGTCAGAGGGTACTTAGGTTCCCCTTGGTGTCAATTCTTGCACGTGTCGCTCATTCCCGATCCAAAAATTCAAATTCTGCAACGCTCTAGTATCTGAAAAATGTCCACACCTGACCTAAAGCCACAGCTGGAAAATTCTGCATCATGAAACTTGGATGCATGCACAAAATCGCTGAAAAGTTTTGTACGAAGTTGCCTTCAGGCTGTTTGTGTCAGCCACGTACGAGACGGAAATGAATTTTGTGTTTAGAATTGTATATAACAATTATTCCAAAATCTGCAAAAAATCTGGAATCCGAAACAGCTCGAGTTGCAAAAGTTCAGATAACAGATATTTAATTGCGTACACAACAGGGTGTACGGGATGCTCATTCCTGTGGTGATGGAAGAGACTCTGGATATTCTAAGGGGAAAAGAAAAGGATCGGTGATAATAGATGGATTCAGTAAGATTATTCTTTTCTGTTTGCTTTCCTGGGAATTGAACCAGAATTACTCTACCATGACCTACGCCCCCTCCCCTTTTTATTTTTTTTATTTGAGCCAAAGTCTTGCTAAGTTGCTGAGGCTGGCCTCCAACTTGTGATCCTCCTGCCTCAGCCTCCCAAGTAGCCGGGATTACAGGCGGGATTGCCACTGTACCTGGCTTACCAAGATGATTTTATTCACAAAGCAGTTTCTACTTTAGTTCAAGTCAAGACTGAATTTTTGTGGTGCAAAACCAGGTATATTGGCCGCTTTGCATTCTAAATTCACCTGAGAGGGGGGCTTCCTTGCTAGGAAAACCATTGGCATTTCAGGAAATCACTTTGTCTTGTTTTGAAAAATATGCACATGCTCAGTGGGGAAGGGTGAACCCCCGAGAGCAGCGGTGGCTTTGTAGCCCCCCACTCCAGGTTCATCTGTGTGGCTTATGGGGCTCCAACTGTCAGATTCACAAATTCATGGGAAACTTGCTCTGAGCATTCTCCTCTCCAGGGCCTGGTTTATGTAAGTCCTATCGACTTATTAAATATATATGTGTGCATTTTGAGATGCCGTTATTAAAAGCAAAATGGATGTTGATTCTTCTCAGTTGAGCTCTCAAAAGGCTCCAATGCTTCCTAAATGGGTCTTTGAGCAAATCCCTGATTTGTAGGGATCTGGTTTTAAGAGACCTGCTGACCCTCTGCATTCCCTCTTTGTATCCACGCCATTCCCACACTTTTTTTTTTTTTCTGGTACCAGGGATTGAACCCTGGGGCACTTAACCACTGAGTCACATCCTCAGCCCTTTATTTATATTTTATTTAGAGACAGGGTCTTGCTAGGCAGGTTAGGCTGGCCTCCAACTTGTGATCCTCCTGCCTCAGCCTCCCAAGCCTCTGGGATTACAGGTGAGCACCCCACACCCGGGACCTGATTCTCATTTTAATGAAATCTGCTCCCTGACCATCCTCCAAAAAGAGACCCTCAATGGCATCTGAGTTATCTAAGTATTAGTAACTAGGGGGAAAGTACCTGCTTGGGATAAGGACGTCCTTGGTAGTGGTATGGGGAGGAATTTCCTCTATCGTTTTCTGTGGTCTATAGTTTTGTGGTAAACAAGCCCTCCTTTCTTTGAGCACTGCAGTTCGGTCATAATTCCCTAAAAGCCGTGACAGCTGGTAGATGTATCACCGACAGAGATGACCTTCCATTGCATCTGAGTGCAGTTTGGCAAAATGCATGTATTGCATCTCCGGGAACCTTAACCTTTCACTGTCCAGCTGGGCCTCGCTGTAAGGGGCCTGCGATTTGGCACAAATGGTCTCTGGAATGAAGGGATCTCGGGAGAGATTCCTTAGAGTAGGTGAGCGTTTAAACCACAAAGGGATTGGGCTGATCGTGATTTAAGTTCATAGTCAGGAAAGTCAATCAGGCTGACGGTGAGAAGCACCAGACAGAGAAAGAAAGGTGGAAGAGGAAAAGGTTCAGTAATTCAAGACGCACCGTTGAAGAGTCGCACTGGTCAGTAGCAATAGATGTCCCTGGATCTGTTTGTAACCTTCGCAGGCGAACAGGATAGGTGTTTAAGAATGGAGGGTGTCGTGTGCATAAGCCCCTCCTTCCAAGGTGAGCCTATTATAACTGGTGACGGTCCCCTCTTAGGATCCATGGTTGCCCTCCATGATCCAGAATCCACTGATGTGCCTTATATAAATGGCATAGAATTTGCACGTAGCCTCCACTCATCTTCTTATGTATTTTAACTCACCTCCGATGGCTTAGAATACATGGAGCAATCCAATGTTATGTGGGTAGTTGTTCAAGAGTACTGTGGAAGGAATAATGCCAAGGAAAAAGGTTCAGGGCAGATACAGTTTTTCCTTCCCTGACTGCGTGCATTTGACCCCAGGTTAGTTGAATCTGTGGGCGCAGAACCCATGGACCCAGAAGGTGGGGTGTAGACAGTAATGCAAGGATGGTCTCCTGGCGCCATATTGAATCAGGGAGGTGCAGAGAACTCTCGCCTCCTGCCGTGTGCAGAAGTGGTCACGTGAGCTCCAGCGGGGTGGGGTTCATGCCATACCGTGGTCCCCAGCAGCGGAGGTCCGCAGAAGGCATCCACAGGTGTCCCTCTCCGCATCTGTTGGAACAGCAGTGGAATAACGAAGGTGCGACACTCAGATGAGGAATATATGCAGATCTGTAAGAAGCATCACTTTGTCAGACACAAAGCAAAAGAGCCCCGGTGCCTCAGCCACCATCCCATCTGGACGCTCAGTCCTGCCTTCAGGGGATGTAAATCTTTTCATTCTGGGATGGAAATGATTCCCGGTCGCCCGGCAGGCGCTGAGCTGCCTTCTGTGTTTTTAACAAATGGGGGGTCGGCATGGAGCCGCCCAAAGTTCTATCATCTTCCCTGCTCCAGACAGGAGCAATAAATCCCCAAAACGGTTGTTTACTCAAGTGCCTCAGTTAATAAAAAATCGGTTAAGCCGTCATCGGAAAGCTCCCTCCCACCGGCTCACCGATGTCTCTTCCGTTTTCAAGGTCGCACAGTGGGAGGGAGGCTCAGGTGTCCTCCGTGAGCCAGGCTGTGAGGTCAGCAGCCTGCCCTGCTCTCTGGAAGGTCATCACGCAGTGGGAATCCCTCGGCCCAAGAGTGAGCTGTCAATCAGACTCGGGCACGGTGGTCTGTGTCTGTCACTCAAGTGCAGGGTTGATTTTACCTCTGTTCGTGGATGATATAGGTTCTTGGCAGGGTTTTCTGCAAGTGGGGCATACTTTCCTGGGTATTCCAGGTTTCTTTTTATATACAAAATCTTAGTCACTCTATTTTAATACCCAGGACATGGATGCAGAGAGTCCTGGCTATCCCTGAATTCTCCTCTACTGAAAGAAAAACTCGTACTTTAGAGAGAACTTACCAGAAAAGAATTCCATAAAGTATGTGCATGTTTAAAATCACATGAATCTCCTCCTGCATTTAGAGTCCCCTAAAGTTATATTGGTGGCCTTGATTGAACCCTGGGCTGGACTTTATGAGTCAGAGATTCTCTTGGGCTCCCTGGTCTGCTGCTTCCTCCATCTGGATCGTTGATCTTTTCAATCTCCCCCCACCTGGGGATCCTGTCTGTCATGCTGACTGCTGGTCTGAGGTGTCGATCTAAGAGGGTGGGTCCATGCTTTATTAACTTGGCAAACCACAAATGCATTTAGAAAAATGTACATTTTTCAGTGTGAAGTTACTCGTTGTCAAACCCAGTTCTAAATTTCAGTGTCTTTGGTTATCATGAGAAGGGGATGTAACCAGATGTGTATTAAAGCAAGATTAATCTGGTGAGGTTATTTCTTTAGAACTTGTAGTGATGAAACCTGAGCACAGTGCTGCACACCTGTCATTCCAGAGGCTAGGGAGGCTGAGGCACAAGGATCACAAGTTGGAGGCCAGCTTCAGTCACTTAGGGAGGCCCTGAGCAACTCGCCAAGCTTCTTGGGCAAGCCAGGCATGTGCAGGGTCCTGGGTGTTCAATGGAGACTCTTGCCCCTGGTGCTCAGCCCACGTGGGGCTGCCTGGGCAGAGGACAGCAACCTCTCGGAGGAAGTGACGTTGGAGGTGTCTTCTGGGCAGTGAATGCTTGCCAGAGACAGAGGAGATCATTTTTTGGTAGAAAGATTGTCACGTGCAGGGCAATGAGTTGGGGCGAGCTGTTCAGGAGAAGGCCCCACGTTGGGTTAGCGCTTGGGGTCTGCGTGTGCTGGCTTAGCCTAAGGGTCATCAGAACTCTCCATGATCTGATGAGCAAGTGGACATCTGGGTATTTACGGAGTCCAGTCAAGTTCACAGAGGGAGGTAAAGGAAGAGCCGGAATCAGCTGAGGATCAGGCCACCAGGCAGCGGCTGCCACGGAGGCAGGTCCTCAGAAGTGTGTCTTCTGGGCATCTGCAAGAGCTGCAGCCACCCACCTTGGGCAGGGGACACACATCCTGTGTCACGAGACCTTCACAAAGGCCACTCGTTCCTGTTACCAAGAAAGGACCTGCCAATCATCTCCCAGAAAGCTTTTACCAAAGCTCCTCCTTCAGTGCTCCCTGTTGGCAAGAAAGGACCCGCCAATCATTTTGCAGAGAGAGGTGAATATAGGACCCGCC
>JAJEJO010004711.1:118669-142197 GCA_020662805.1 Glaucomys volans | reverse complement strand
AGGACCCGCCAATCATTTTGCAGAGAGAGGTGAATATAGGACCCGCCAATCATTTTGCAGATAGAGGTGAAGATGGAGCCCGTGATATGAATCCAGACAGTGCACCAAGTGCTCTTCTCAGAGGTCACTCAAGGTCAAGAAGAAACCAGTCAATGTCAAGAAGCCTTGTGTCTCATTTATCCCCCTCAGCCAACTCAGTTGCAAAACCTCAGACGTTGGCACTGTGTCTTTGCTCAGGGTCATTGTGGCAACGGCCACCTGTCGGTCACTGATATTGAAACCCTTACCTGGAGTGTGTTCTAATCAATCCCAACCAAGTTAGTTCAGCTGCACCGAGAACTAACAGATGCTTTGGCAATAGCATTCCTCACTCCAGATGAAACTAGAGGTCGGGATCGGATCAGGAGTATTCCATTTGATTTCCAAAATCTCGGTTTTGCTGGTTAATGGTTCATTCTGGAAAATAGGTTCTACAGCAGTAGAAGGGCAATATGGTGCACCACGGAGCTGGGTGGGTGCCTGGGAAGGTGGTCAGGAGCTCGAGGTCAACTCGAGGGGATGTCTACACTGGGTTGTAATGTATGTGTGTTCATATATAAATGGGTGTGTGGATGGATTGATTGATAGGTAGGTAGATAGGAATATAAATATATGGAAATATATTGAAAATATATATACCTACGTATATACATATAATACATATATTCACTCTGAAGAATACTGCTTTCAAGATGTGAATTTTAAAATGAGTATTTCAGTGTGAATGCTGTTTTCCTGATGTTTGAATTCACATTGGTTGCCATCTAGACAAGGAAGAATAAAAGAAATCAACCAATATGCAGGTCATTATCCATTGCATGTCTTCCTGAATCACACCATCGCTGGAGGAACTCTGTGTTAGCTTTTCGTCATGCCACCAAAATTCCCGCCAAGGACAACTTGCAGGAGGAAAGATATATTTTGAATGACAGTTTCAGAGAATTTGGTCAAGTGTTGGCCAGTTCCATAGTTCTGGGCCCAAGGTGAGGCAGACCATCATGGCGGAAGGGCATGGAGGAGGAAAGCAGCTCAGGACATGGCACCAGGGAGCAGAGAGAGAGAGAGAGAGTCAAGAAACCAGGGACATACACAGTCTCCAGGGCCCTCCCTTCCCCCGTGACCTTCTTCCTCCCACCATGCCCCACATGCCCAGCATTTACCAAGAAATGCCATAATTTCATTGTTTAAGGCTGAGTAATATTCCATTGTGTATATGTACCACATTTTCTGTATCCATTCATCTATTGAAGGACACCTAGGTTGGTTCCATAGTTTAGCTACTGTGAGTTGAACTGCTATAAACACTGATGCGGCTGTGTCACTGTAGTGTGCTGATTTTAAGTCCTTTGGGTATAAACAGGAGTGAGAGTGCTGGGTCAGATGGTGGGTCCATTCTACATTTTCTGAGGAATCTCCATGGTGCTTCCCTGAGTGGTTGCACCATTTTGCATTCCTGAGGCCAAATGTTCTCTCTGATATGCAGATGCTAATTCACAATAAGGGGGAATAGGGAAGAATAGAGGGGAGTGAAGGGAGGGAAGGGCATGGGGTAGGAAGGATAGTAGAGGAAACAGACATCATGACCTCATGTGCATGTGTGGCTGCATGACCATGTGATCCTGCAACATGTCAATCAGAAAAATGAGAGATGGAACTCCACTTATGTCTGATCTATCAAAATGCATAAGTGCATTTCACTGTCATGTGCAGCTCATTAGAACAAATTAAAATTAATTACAGGTTATTAATTCATGAAATGGGTTCCTCCCCCCATGAGGCCAGAGCCCTCTTGATTCCAGATTTCTCCTCTGCAGTGCCTAACCCGTGAGACCTGGGGGGACACTCCAGGTGCCAAGCAGACTGGAGGCATCTCAGTGACACCGTCCTCTCCTGCTGAGCCGTGGAGGGTCACACTGAGCCACGTCACAGGGACGGGACAGAGACTGACCTGCTGTCACATGAAAGGTCACACACCAGGCAGTTAACGTCTGGTCCTCTTTGCATTTTCCAATGGCCACACAGGATGCTCAGCTGGTCCCAATCTGAATGGCGGCCCATGTCCTTTTATCGTGCTGACTCGTTTTTTCTTTCCTTTGCAGGAATGCCGAGACGCCGTTCCTGCTCTTCCTCTCCTTCATTCACGTGCACACGGCCCACTTCTCCTCCAACGAGTTTGCCAGAAAAAGTCGGCACGGTCCTTACGGAGACGGCGTGGAGGAGATGGACTGGAGCGTTGGTACGTGAGCCTCGGGGTGGCTGAACGGGGTCTGTGGTGATGGAAGAGATCAGTGGATGGGAAAGCCAAAGCCTCAGCCTTTACCATCACTCATTCGCTTAACAATTAAAGATGAGCAATGTCCTGTCACAAGCAAAGTCAGGTCGGTGGCAGCTTCGGATCCAGAGGGCCAGCGGGCGGCTCCAGTCCTCCGTGGATGCGCCTGCCTGGGGTGCGTCAGTGAGTCATGTTTCTGTATCATGGAACTCGTTTCCTTCTTCTTGCACTTGAGGACATGCAAAGGTCCCCTTGTTTTCTCTCTTTCTTAAACAAATAAGCCTATTCCTGAGAAACATGGCTTTACTTTTTTTACAAGAAGCTGAGAAGACTTTCTCACACAGACTTAGATTCAAAATGCGCATCCAAAACTGGGCGCGGTGGTGCACATCTGTGATCCCCGCATCTGGGGAGGCTGAGGCAGGAGGATCGCGCATTCAGATTTGTCAAGGCCCTGAGCAACTTGGGGAGGCCTTATCTTGAAAGTAAAAATAAATAAATAAAAAGGGCTGGGGATGTGGCTCGGTGGTTAAGGGTCCCTGGGTTCAATCCCTGGTACCAAAAGAAAAAAGTATAGCGTGCAAACCCGTGAAAGATTCTTCGTATGCTCCGATTGCCTTGCACACCTGAGCAGTTCATTCAGAAGGGGGAAGGCCATGGAATGTGGATTTTGCAGAGGAATAGAAGACCCTGGGGGCTGGACTCCGTCTTGGGTTCCAGTCTCCTCCAGCTTGCACATCGCCCGGTCCATCTGGCTCAGCAGGAATGACACACAGGTTGTCCCAAGGCCAGCCGTCCACCAGCCTGCCCGGGATTCTCACGTATGCCTTTTCTTTCCCTTGCTGCTCTCTCCTCGTGTCCACTCAGTGGATTGCTTCTGCCTCTTCCGCCTCGAGGTTTTGGAAGCATGAACGTTGCTGCAGGGTCTTGGTAGTTGCTTTGTCCAGCGAGTCGAAGGTGGGGACAGCCACCTACTCGGGAGCCCAGAAAGTCCAGTTTTCTTTTGTGGGGCTTTAAGTCGTCTTCAGTAACAAGGATTTGTTCTAGTTTCTTCTTTTCTTCCACCTCTCTTGACGAACTTGGGGGGACATCTAGCATCTCCAGGTCTTTCGTCTGTCTGCGCTGACGGGTTCAGAGGAGGCGGGTTCTAGCTTTCCTCTCCAGAGTCTATGATTCTGCTGAAGAACAGGACTGAGCACAAATAAATGCGAAGGTGGGAAAAAATAGGATAGGGGGGCATTCTCCTGGCCGAGCTCTGTTGAAAGATCGGATGTCTTGTGCTTAGAGCCCTGACCTCGATCCAAATGAGCCAATTCCTTTCTCTTGTCCTCCTGCCTCACATGTTGCAAGTGAAGCGATTTGCATTCCCCACACCTTGGTCCTGGGAGCCAGAGGAAGGGTTTCTAGTGTGAATCAGTAGAATATTTTAGCTCTTTAATGAGCGTTAGATTTTAACGCACCCTAATCCCTGCCAGGACCAGGATCTGGCTGGCTGGCTTGCAAGCAGGCCCAGGCACAACAGTTATTAACTTTTATTTAATTATAAAGACACGTGGCCTGGTCTCATGAAAAATCTTACTTCTAGCTTTATTTTTTCTTTCCTCCAGAATATCTGGAGAGTGTTTTTCCGTCTCAGATCTGTAGCAGGCCCTGATGTGGTGTAGGATTGTGCTCTGTCTTGTTTTAACAGAAGCTAAAATCCTTCTCTCAAAAAATGACGTTGATTTCTAAGGAAGCGTTTGTTCTTTTCACATCCCGTCCGTCTGAGTGTTTGGAGGAACACTTCCCGTTTTCTACCAGGGACCTTGCTTCATGTCTCACAAGCGGGCTGCAGATTCTGAATAATTCCGTGGTAAAGTTCAAGGGGTTTCACCTGCTCACGGGGTTTTTGAATTTTGTGGTTTTTAGAAATCATCCTACGTGTTTTATTTAAATGTAAGGTTGAAAGGGAAAGTTTGCACCATCACTATTTTTAAAAAATTTGTTCCTCATTATACATGACAATAGAATGCATTTGGATGGATCAGACATAAATGGAGTGCCATCTCTCATTTTCCTGATTGACATGTTGCAGGATCACATGGTCATGATGTCTGTTTCCTCTACTGTCCTTCCTACCCCACGCCCTTCCCTCTCTTCACTCCCTCTACCTAATAGAAAGCACCTCTATTCTTCCCTATCCCCCTCTTATTGTGAATTAGCATCTGCATATCAGAGAGAACATTCAGCCTTTGGTTTCTTGGATTTGGCTTATTTCACTTAGCATGATGTCCTCCAGGTCCATTCATGTAAAAGATCACAGGGTTTCATTTTTTAAAAATGTGAGGACCCTGTAACAATGACCTTCCCTCCAGGTCTCCATACCTGGAAGTCACATGCATAACTGAGAATTCTTATTATCTCATCGCCCCTGGGTCCACTTCCTCCGTGACATCGTGGTCGATTGCTTTGCTCTTCCCTGTGTGCTCTTGTCCCACCTGCAGAGAGGCGGGCTGCGTGGATAGAGGGAGGAGGTTTGAAAGGGGCCTCCCAGGAGGACCCTGCAGGGGAGATGGGCATCCTGGGTGGACGATCCTCTGCTACCACCGAGGGTCTGAGCCCCAGGGAGCCTTCTCTCCATTCCGCTTGCTCAGCGGAGGCAGGTGAGGCTTCAAGGTGAAGTGCACCTACCTGAGGTGACAGAATTCTTAGGGCATGCTCAGAGATTCCCATGCAGGTGGCCATCCAGAGCCTGCCGTCCACACGGCCCGCTTCCTCCTCTCTCCACATCATAATGAAGGCCGGGTGGGGCAAGGTCCGTCATCATGAATCTTCATTACCAGTCACGGGTACCAGCTGCTGCCCAGGTGCCTAGCTGTTTTGGGCAGGGGTGGCCCACACTCACTAAGGGGAAGCCCTTGGCTTCAGTGGATGCGGCAGCTACCAGGTGATTTCCGACTCCTCTAGGACGGGCACAATGATCACTGAGGGTGGAAAGATGGAGGTGTCCCAAGAGTGGCCCAAGGGCTTCAGCAGGGCCGGCAGACGGAGGCAGGCACAAGGAGATGGGTGCAGGTGGGTACGGCAGGGCACCCCCCACGGAATCCCTGGGGCCATCTTGGAGATAGGGCCAAGTTCAATTCCCAGTCCCAGTTCATCGCAAAGCAGCCCAGTGCTGGAGTCGGGGAGGGGAAGAAATGTGGGAGATCCCACTGTCTTCCAATGTGCACCAAGGATGCTGGGGCCGTCGTTCTGGCTGTTGGGATGAGGAGGTCGCCATGTTCATGGAGGACAGGTTGGAGGAGCAGGTGGAGAGATGCCCACATGCATTTCACATGCATTTCATTTCCAGCCTGGTGCTGCTAACAGAGCTACCAGAAGGACTTGTCAATCATCCTTGCTCGGGACTAGATGGAGCGAATTCTGTGTTCTCATTCTTACCTGAAATGTGAGTTCAGCAGGGTGGGCCGTCCTGTGGGCCCTCTGGGCAGTGCCCACCTCCCCAGGTGCAGAGAATCAGCAGAGGAGGAAAGTAAGGGTTGCATTCACAAAGACGAGCAGCCATCGATGCCTCTGGCCTGTGCTTGACATATGGTTAGACAGGCAGCTCAGTGTAGCCCAAGTGGCCGTGCATCCACCCCGTCGCAGGGCTGGAGAAGAAAAACTAACACCCGCCCCAGGGAAATCTGCAGAGGGAGAGGGAGACGGAGACAAAGGTGAAAGTCACAGAGAAGGAGGAGGCAGATGGAATTCGGGGTGAAGAGTAATTCAAGCAGGGAGGGTCAACTGGCGACCCATCAGAGTGGTAAATGAAAGGGAGTGCAGTCTCTATCAAGTTTAGAAGGCTCCTTCGTGCATGGTACTGGAGAAGCAGGGGTCTGCTCAAGACAAATGGAGGGATTTCTCTTCCCTATCAGGCTGTGTCTGAGCTCAGCTTGGCCTCCAGATGAGGATTTGGGTGTCAGTGTCAGTAATGTGCCTGAATCTGTTTTCCGTTGCTGTAACTGAATGCCATGGACTGATGGAGAAAGGATAAAGTTGTGCTGGGTGTGGTGGTGCACACCTGTAATCCTGCAGCTGTGGAGGCTGAGTCAGGAGGATCACAAGTTGGAGGCCAGCCTCAACCACTTAGCAAAGCCCTAAGCAATTTAGCAAGACCCTGCCTCTCAATAAAAAATAAAAAGGGCTGGGGATGGGGCTCAGTGGTTGAGCATCCCTGGGTTTAATCCCCAGTACTGGAAAAAAAAAGAAGAAGAAAGGTTTGTTCTTCCTAAGGTTCTGCAGGCTGGGAAGTTCAAAAACAGGCCTTCTTGTTGACAGGAAGAAGACTCTGCAGACTCCAGGGCATCCCATGCTGAGACAGAACATTCTAGTGCTGGTTTTTCTGATCCTTATGAAGCCAGAGTTCCCTTAGATTAGGGTCACACCCTTCAAAGCTTCTTTAAAACTTCATTGCCTCTCCAAAGTCCCACCTCTAAACCCCATAGTTGCATTGAGTTTTCTTCCTCTTCCTCCTTGATAATAGAGATTAAATGTCACTTGGAGTTCTGGCTGGGACCTCCCAAGGTATCCACGAGGAATTGCATGATGTCTCAGTCCAATGCAGGACCACACATGCAATCACTGAATGGATTGATGACTGAAATTGCAAGGGGATTTTCAGAAGAATGATTGGCATGGGGTGGGAGGGAAAGATGGGGGCCTGTGTCTTGGCAGGCAGTGGAGTAGAGATTCCAAAAGCCTTTGCAAGGGTCCCAGAGGGACAGGGATTAGCTCTGGAGGCAGAGCAGTCCTGTGCCCTGTAGGTGATGGACGGGAGCCTGGGTCTTGGTATTGAGGAGATGGAGGATTGGAGAAGCTGGTGTTCCAGTTGGCAGTGAACCCACAGCCTAGCCATGCCCAGCCATCCTGTGCTGGTTCGAACCAAGCAGCTCCCTTCCCTTCCAGGGGAAGGGTTATGGCTGGGCAGGAGAGGGCAGGCACGATGGTCTGCACCACAGGGAGGAAGAGAGGTCATTATGCACCGCACGCTCATCAGCTCAGCTGCGAGGACCATCAGGCAAACTCACAAAACGCTTGGAAATGGTTTGCATGCTGGTCAGCAGCCAGCGTCCCGGGTTGGAACAGCTGCTGGGGAGCAAGGGAGGTGGTCAGCATGGGAAGGCAGACTGGATTCCAGCTCCATGAGGCCAGTCCATCTGCTTGCTCAGGGCCACGAGGGCCCCTCGTCACTCCATCGCTGAGGTGCACGTCCCTGTGAGAGGGGCAGCCAGGGGCTCTCGGAGGCGACAGGAACCAGAATGGGAAGCGTGTTGTCCTGCAACCCGGAACTCGGAACAAAACCAAGTGCACCTGCGGACTCCTGGCAGCCTCCACGGTCCGGGCGAGACGTGCTGTGGATTCTTCACTGTGCTGTTGATTTCCACTTTATTTAAATGTGGGCTTTGTATAGTTCTGATAAAGATAGATAAATAAATCCACATCACACCGGCTCCAGGCTAGACAGAATGATGGACCGGAATGGGGAGCCCAGGAGGGAAGATCGTGTAGATGTAAAGGGGCCATTTCAAGGCCGACGGCTGGGAATAGACCACACACTGAACACACTGCCGTTGGAGGGAAGTCAACGCCCTTGTGTCTCGCACCGTGGTAGCTGTTTGCATGCATTTGATGATGGTGATGATGATGTGGATGGTGATGGTGGTGATGGTGATGGTGGTGATGGGCTGGTGTTGGTGATGGTGGTGGTGATGGTAGTGATGGGGGTGATGGCGGCAGTGATCATGTCATGATGTTGATATTGATGGTGGTGGTGGTGGTGGTCATGGTGATGATGATGGTGGTGGTGGGGATAGTGATGATGGGGACGGAGTTGGTGATGGTGCCATTGGTGTTGATGGCGATGATCGTGATGGGGCTGATGGTGGCAGTGATCATGTCATGTTGATGTTGATGGCGGTGGTGGTGATAGTGGTGATGATCATGGTGGTGGTGGTGTGGTGGTGATATGGTCATGCTCACGTTGATGCTGATGGTGGTGGAGATAGTGGTCATGGTGATGATGATGGTGATGGGGATAGTGATGATGGGGACGGAGTTGGTGATGGTGCCATTGGTGTTGATGGTGATGATGGTGATGGGGCTGATGGTGGCAGTGATCATGTCCTGTTGATGTTGATGGTGGTGGTGTTGGTGATGGTGATGATGATAACCATGGTGGTGGTGGTGGTGGTCATGGTGATGATGATGGTGGTGGTGATGGTGATGGTGGGGATGGTGTTGGTGATGGTGCTGGTGTTGGTGGTGAGGAGGATGATGGTGGTGATGATAATGATCATGGCAACGATGAGGTTGTTGGGACTGTTGTTGATGGTGGTGATGCTGGTGATGATGGTGATGGTGAAGGAGACATCGATAATGAATAAAGGATGATGTTGATGAAAATACTCCAGAGGAGGGATGAGGGATGAAGTAGTGATGGTTAAGATAAGCAAAGTTAGGTGGGCGCGGTGGCGCACGCCCGTAATCCCAGCACTTGGGAGGCTGAGGCAGGAGAATCGCGAGTTCAAAGCCAGCCTCAGCAACTTAGCGAGGCCCTAAGCAACTCAGTGAGACCCTGTCTCTAAATAAAATACAAAATAGGGCTGGGGATGTGGCTCAGTGGCCGAGTGTCCCTGAGTTCAATCCCTGGTTCCAAATAAAAAAAAAGAAAAAAAGATAAGCAAAGTTAATCACATGCTGAACTGAAGCATGGAAGACTCAATACACACCCCGTATCACCGAGACAGCATCTGATTCCACGCTAGGCTTCCCCTTGGTCCTGCCTTGTATTCTGTGCTCTCCGGCTCTTCCTTGTTGATCCCGGGAAATCCTTCATGCAGATGGAGTTGGGAAGGCGAAACCGCCCCAGAATGCAAGGCAACAGAGTGGCATCTACTGGTCCGAGGCATCGTTGAGTTAGTCGTCGTGAGCGCAGAAGACGTGGAATGAATAAATCGAAGCCAAGATCAAGAGCTTCAACCACAGGAAGTTTAAAATGCCTTGGAGTCAGGAGAAAAGACCAATGAAAAAACTAGTTTTTTAAAAAAGTGTTAATTGACTTGAAATAAAAAGTAGAGAAAGAATTCATACAAAGCCAACGATCAAAAGCCAAGTATCAAATGATACCGTGGTGGCCCCCATTTATTATATCAGTTCTCAATACATTTTCTAGTTTGAATACTGTAAATTCTTTTAAAAAACATCAAAATTAAGGCAACTGTTTTTTTTTAAATTAAATATACCATGTAATAATGATGCCTAAAGAGATCTCAAATTTTTCTTGTGTTTTTTTAAATTGTAATTAAACCACAAAGAGAAACAAAATCCTGCTACCCTTTGTGAAGTGGGTCAGCCCATTTTTGTAAGCCCCTGTCCTCCGGGAATGGCAGAAGGAACAGATATAAGTCTTGCAAATCTTTCCTGACTTTCCAGTCCCTTCCCATATCACACCCACTCCCTCCTTGATCACACTGGCAAAAGAGGAGTTTGCACCACCTCCTGAGCTCTGTGACTCCATTGTGGTGCTAGTTCCTCCGTGCACGGGCTCAGCTCCAGATCCGGTGGGATCTGACCTCCAGTCTTATCATTGCACCCCCTTGTCTCCTAGATCAGCACGACCTCGACCTTGCAGGCAGACAGCATCTTCCCAGAGCTTAGGGACGGCAGCTGGTCTTCAACCACTGCTTCTCACAGACGGGATTTTTAGGGAAGCGGGTCTAGGCATGCGATCCTTCCATTAGGGACTCCAGGGTTCAGGAATGCAAGATGCACGAGGGAGCTTTGGGGCTTCAGGGAGACGTCCAGGAAGCGAGGAAGCCCCGTGTCGCACAGAATCATCAGTGCATGTCGGCGTGCAAATGATCCTCTTTCCAGAGTTGCCGAATGAGCTCACGAGGCTGTACATAAACTCCCCGTTACGTGCTCAGCTGCAGAAGTCCCCAGGAGGCATGGTGACCTCAGTGGTTATCTTGTTACGGAGTGTTTCCTCCATAGTTTGAAGACACGGGGATCGTCCAGGTGCAAGATTGCTACTAGAATGTTATGTTATCTAAGTTCCTTTTCCTTCCATGCCCGAAGGAAGGAAATGATGGAAATGAAACCGCCTCGGGGGAGATTTGCTGTGGCTTTTCAGTTCCAGGATGGCATGTCTGAGACGTCTCTCAGAGCACGTCTCTCAGGGTGGACTGGAGACACAGTCAGTAGATGCTCCTTGACAACCAGGAATTTTTCTGTGCCCCCAGGTGAGGACAGCTTCCTGTTTTTTCCAGGGACCTTCCTCTATCAGGACAAGTGGCCCATAGCTGGTTCCTCTGGATCCCCAGAGTTCAAGAGCAGATGTCTGGGAAGGGGTCCTTGTTTAGCAGACCCCAAATCTCCCTTTGCAACAGAAGAAAAAAAAAATTTTAGTTGTTGCCCTGGTCGTTTGCACGATCTTTTTTTCACTCTTTTCTTGGCTATATATAATTCTCTTTCCAAATACTAAACTAATCTGTGTTAGACCAAACCAAAGAATAGAGAAAGAGATTGCCTGTGTAATTTCACCCCCAACAAACAATCGAACGGACAGCTTCCTACAAGGGTTTCATTGATTCTGTGTTACCAACGCTATACAGAAATAGTAAGGTCCTCCAGGCATGGTGGCACACGCCTGCAATCCCAGTGGCTCGGGAGGCTGAGGCAGGAGGATCACGAGTTCAAAGCCAGCCTCAGCAAAAGCGAGGCCCTAAGCAACTCAGTGAGACCCTGTCTCTAAATAAAGTACAAAATAGGGCTGGGGATGTGGCTCAGTGGTAGAGTGCCCCTGAGTTCAATCCCCAGAACCAAAAACAAACAAACGAAAAAGATCTGATGTATTTTTAATGTCATTTGACACAACCTCTGAATATTATTTTGCAGGGATTTTTTTTTTTGCACTCAAAAATATATCTGAGCATTTTTCAATTTCAATGTTTTTAGTTTTCCTCTTCCTTAGACTACAACTTATTTAACCATTCCGATGTGAAGGACCTGAACAGTTTCCTATTTCTAGCAACATTGTAGTGAATACTCTATTCTGTAGAGCTAAGTGAACTTGTGGGAACTCTTTTGAAATAAAAATTCAGCCAAATTAAAATCCTGTATTGAAAAGTATTAAAAATTCTAATTTATTCAGTCTTACCTAAAATAATAGACCCTTTTTCCCCACCATGACAACAGAGTACTCACTGCTAATCTGTGATAGTGCTAATTTGTTCATAGCCCTACAACCCTAGGTATTATCAATCTATTTAATTTTTGTCAAATGACAACCACAATTTCATTATTTAAATTCTCTTGCACATAGAGCTGAGTTGCTATATGTTTTAGTCTGTAACTTTGTTCCTCCTCCTAAGAATTTTCTAATCATATTCTTTGAGCATTTTTAATTGGATTATACATGTTTTTCTTATTGATTTCTATGGGCTATTTACATATTAAGGCCATTACTATTTTATTTGTATGTCACAAATATTTTGCCTGCTTCTTTTGTCTTTTCATAGTATTTATAGAATTATTTTTGTGCTAAATTTCCTTGGTCAAGCTTGGCCATGCTTATGTGATATAGAGTTTGTGGGCTGACATTGGGGGTGACCAGCTAGACAGATGAATTGGCAGCCAGACAGATGAGTAAACCGAGACACTTGCAACAGGATTAACTTGTGCTGGGATGCTCACACACCTGGCAAGTAGCAGAGACAGAATCTGTATCAGGAATGTTGGGGATGGGCAGAGATTTGGGGGTCAAATGGCCTCCATCCGACTGGGAAACCTGGATAGATTCGTTTTCTCACTGTGTCTCCATTTCTTTATTTGCAAAATGAGTTTGTAACCTTGCCTTTCTTGCTGGGAGTATTTTGAAAAATGCCAGTGATTGATTGAGCACCCTACAAATGTTCACAGAATTTCCATTTCCTCACCGCTTTGAATGACTCTATCAGATGCCTTGACTTTTCTCTTTCTCCTCTAAGTACGTATATTTTTAGGACGTTTTGGAATGAAAGGGAGATGAATGGCCATTGATACCTTGGCGCTCCATTGCATGCGTCTGAGTCTTGTGACCTTCCTTTGGTTGGTGTAGCTAAATATGAGAAGCGTGCGATCCATGGCATAGGATCTGAAGTAGTTTTGATCATGACCCTTCACCTATGTTCTGAAAGAGCCATTCCCCCAAGCTTTGTGGAGTGGGAATTTGGGATTGATCACAGGGTGTTCTGGGAGCCTGGTTTCCGTGTCCTTAGGCGATTTCTGGACTCACCCACCTGGGCTATATTTTTCAACATGGCGGCAGGAGCCCCAGTGTGGGCAGCGATGACTTTTAATGCTCTTCTGATAAACTGGGGATATAATGATGGGGAAAGGAAAGCTTTAGGACCCTGTAACTCATGTATATTTCCTGCCAAGAAGTAGAAAAAAACATCAGAGCAGGTTATATAAAGGACTCTTTGTCAACGCAAAATGGATCTTGTTCATTGAGTATCCACAATACCATTGATGCAAAAAATTAAAACGTTGCAAACCTGCCCTGTTTCTGGAATTACCTAGGTGCTTAGCACAAAATTGAATTTATTTAAGGTCACAAACAGCCAGTGCACACCCCTCCCCATCTGTAATTTAGTGGAAGATGGTTCCCATTGGAAAGTGTAACTTTTTCCCCCAATTTACAGAAAATTGTTAGAGCAACAACATTCTTGTCATAATATATATATATTTTTAATTCTTAGGTGAGATAATAGCTAGAAGAGGAGAAAAAAAATCAGAAATCTTTGGCATTTTAAGTCTTTAAACTTTTCATCATTCGAAGGTGGAATTGCCTGTCAGATACCCGAGCTAACAATTGCTATCTCTTGCCAAGTTTCATCAGTAGCGCATCTTATAAAGGTGTGTACGTGTCTGATTATGAGCAAGCAAAGACGCGTCTTCAGGATGAAGAAAGCACGCAGAAAATAAGCGTCTTTAGCAGTCTTGAAAGCTCTGAGTTCTGACTTTGAGACAAAAAAATAAACTGCCTTGGTTTGTCTGTACAAGGTGACATTTGCATTAGATTAGCGCCACTGTGCAATTTAGCTCAGGAAGGAGAGGAGTGAGGGGGCATTGGGATTTGTTTTGAAGTAGAAAGGACTACCATATTCACTGAGAGGGTCAGTGGTTCCCTGGGAGGAGCTCTTTGCACCCATGTCTTTGCAAGACTTCTCCGTGCTATAAAATCCATGCTACAGAATATGCACTCATGTGCATATGGATTTGCATGACTCGTGCACCAAAATGCAAGAAATGTATGCTACAAATGTCATCCCGCCTCGTCTCCCGGAAAGCTACTCAATACCCTGGCCATATGGGACTCTGCAGATGTCCTCTGCTTCTCTATTCTAATGAAATTTCCCAGTCTCCTTGCCTGCCATGACCCCATAATCCCACTTGGAGTATTTCTGCACCTGAAGGTCTCCTCACCTCTGCAGAATCAGGTCTGGATGGTACTGGAAACCCAGAGTCGCGGGCAGATTTTTCTCTTGCAGTGGGTGCTGTCCACACTGTTGCCTGTAACTGGCCTCCGGGTTCTCTTTCTGCTCTGGAAGCAGCTGTGGGCAAGGTTGTCGGGCTTGCTCTTGTTTAAAGAGGATGAATGACTTCCAGGTTGGCTACCGTCCAAACCCTGCAGTTCGATGCTGGGCTGGTCACCACTGGACGTTAGAGGCTTCAGCATCTTTGAGCATTTGTTAGTTAAACAGCTCGTTTGACTGAGTAGGAAACTTGTCTCGTGGGCTGCATTGATGCTCAATGCTCTGCTCTTACAGACGAATCCATATCTTCAAAAATGCACTTTTCCCCTTCATTTCCCTGTTCCTGATTTTGAATATATGCTTCCTTTGCACCCAAATGGAAAGCTTCAGTCAATCCAAATATAGAAAACCCCACGGCCCATCTAGTAAATCTGCATTTGTGGCAAAATAACAGACTTTCCTGCAGAAAGAGGATTTGCAACCTCAGCCTAGGGATTTCAACAGCACCTAGCGGAGCATTGGAAGGACCATTGTCAGTCGCAGCGGCCGCACAACCAGGGCAGGGCTGGTGAGCCAAGTAAACTTTGGGCTCCACAACTTAGTTGGGAATTCATTACGTAGCCTATCGATTCTGAGCCTCTCAATGAATTTAGCTCATAAATCATTGACCTGTCACCCAGTCTGTAACAATGTAACCAGTTTCCAACAGACAAGGTTTCATCTCCTATTCTTAACCCGGGGACTCCTATTATTCTACCTGAAAATGTCCATCTCTAGTTAAAATGAAGAAGCATTGAAGATCCTTTGGTGTAAGCCGTTTCCGTCAGGAACACACCAAGAGTAAATCCTCAAGGAATTGAGCTGCCTGATGAACTGGTGTTGATGATCACGGTGTCCGTAGCAGCCACCTCCTCAAGAAACATCTATGGGCAGATCATAGCTCAGATGTAAATGCACTGGGAAAATCTAGCTAGGTGTTTAAGCATTTTGCAAGGATGACTTTCATTCCCACAGTGATGCCATTAGATCTTTGGATCCTCACCTTTATAAGGTGAGAAAGAAAAATTGGAGGAGATTAAATAACTCGTGTGTGTGATTTCAGAGCAGCCAATACACAGCCCTGCTTCTCAGAAGCATGAAATGACTTTCGGGGTTGTTGAACTTAATGGAGACAACGGACCCGGCTCTGGGTGAATCCTCAACTCTTCCCCCGCTGCAGGGGTCTGCAAAGTCAGCCGGGATAGACGGTGGTACCCACTGGTTTTCTTTCCATATTCTCGATCCCATGGAGCCTCAGGTTTTCGAGTTTGCCTTGCATCTTCTAAAGGAAATCCAAGAAAAAGATTATAAAGAAAAAGATTTCTAAAGGAAATCTTCTAAAGGAAATCCAGAAAAGGAAATCCAAGTGCAAACTTAAAGAATGATTGCAGAAGGCAATGGAAATTCGACCTGGAGGGTTTGAGAGTTCATGGGAGACTGGGCATCCTGCTTTTCCCAGAATCATGGAGCCTTCCTAGTAGCACATTTAACCTGCTAGCCAAGTGTTTCAAGAAAAGAACCATCAGGAGCCAGGAGTTTGGGTGAAAGCGGCTTTGAACACCCATCCACTGAATACCAATGAATGCATTTGGAAAGTGAGATCAAGAGTAGGGATTGAGCAAATTACGTTATATGCATGAACAGATAGCAGAGTGAATTCCATCATTGTGCAGAATTAGAATGCATCCATAAAAATACATTTTTTTTCATAAAAATACATTTTTAAAAATATTTTTAAAGTTTGGGTTTGGGAATAGATTTGAATATCCATTGCTTTTAAGGGCCCAAGGTGAGGCAGAACATCATGGCGGAAGGGCATGGAGGAGGAGAGCAGCTCAGGACATGGCACCAGGGAGCAGAGAGAGCTCTGCTCACCAGGGACAAGATAGAAACCCCAAAGGCAGGTGCCCAGTGACCACCTCCTCCAGTCACACCCCCACCCCCTCCCACCTGCCTGCTGTTACCACCCAGTTAGTCCATTCAAGTGGATTAATCCACTGACTAGGTTAAGCCCAATCAGTTCACCTCTCAACATTCTTGCATCATCACACATGAGCTTTTGGAAGAAAACTCATATTGAAACCATCATACCTATAAGCTAGAGGTGAAGATCAAAATCACATTTCACACATGTGTAAAGTATCTTTGCTTAAAATGTGCATGAGTTTGCATTTTATCGAGTAGAAAATTCAAGGATGGAAAAACTGTCTTGGATGGAAAAACCAACAAATACTTGCACCATCTCCTATTCCTTCTCTTTTTACTGTTTCACCTTTTATTTGAGAGGTCCTTGTAGATCACGGAGTAGACCTTTGATGGCCTTGGTTTTGAGGATCTTGCAGAAAGAACTGAGCTCACACCCTGAACTCTGCTGGTAGCCCGGAGTGAGAAGGGAGAAGGGTGTCTGGAGGGAAGTGCAGACCGGGACGCTGAAGCCATGACCGATAGGGCAACCCACAGGGAGGAGTGCGGCAGGGTGTCAGTCAGTGTGTGGGGTGGGAACTTGAGAGGATGGGAGGGGTTGGCTCTGTGATTGATGTGCCAGGTGTTAGCAAAGAGAAGCATCGTCTCTATTTTCTCTCTTAAGTTTTCAATATGGTAAACCCCTCTGCGAAGATCTAGTCCTACAACAGAAGTGAGGATGCACGGGCAGTAGGGCATTGGAAATGAGGAGAATTCTGAAGGGCTGGGTGCCCTTGGCAGGTGTTCACGGGTTCTGGCAATTAGCTCCTCTTCTTGCTCCCCTTCCGACCCCACGTTCCGTCTCAGAGAGGAGGTTGAAGTTTGCATTTCCAGTTGCAGATTGCTGGAAAAGTTCAGGCTCGCTCAAGTTTAGATCTCTCTTTTTTTAAGTTAAACCAGCATATATTTGTATTTAAGTTATTTTCTTATTTTAACAGACTGCACTTTGATGCATTGTACACAAATGGGGTACAACTTTTTGTTTCTATGGTTGTGCACAATGTAGATTCATACCATTCATGTACATAGTGTAATCATACATGTGCATAGGGTGATGATGTCTGTTTCATACCCCTGCCCCCTCCCTCCCTCATTTACCTCTACGTAATCTAAAGTTCCTCCATTCTCCTCTCACCCTCCATCTCCTCACCCCCATTAAGTATCATCATCTACTTATCAGGGAAAACATTTGGCCTTTGGTTTTAGGGTTTGGCTTATTTCACTTAGCATTGGTATTCTCCAATTCCATTCATTTAGCTGCAAATGCCATAACTTCATTCTTCTTTCTGGCTGAGTAATATTCCATTGTGTATATATACCACATTTTCTTTATCCATTCATCTGTTGAAGGGCACCTAGGTTGGTTCCATAGCTTAGCTATTGTGAGTTGAGCTGCTATAAACACTGATGTGGCTGTGTCACTGTAGTGTGCTGATTTTAAGTCCTTTGGGTATAAACCAAGGAGTGGGATAAGTTTGGATCCAGAAGCTTATGTGTTCAAGACTTGGTCCTCAGGGTGGCGCTTTTGGGAGTGTTCATGAGGTGAATGAAGCCTGGTGTGAGGTCCTTAGTTCATTGCAACATGACCTGGAGGGGGTTGTGAAGTCCTGGCCCCTTCCTTCCCTTTTTTTTCTTTGCTTTCTGTCCCCCAAGAGAGGTGCCATTTTTCTCCACTATCTCTATGTGCTTACACCATAATGTTCTGCCTCACCACAGCCTCACGAGCAACAGGGCTAACTAGACGTGAACTGAAACCTCTGAAATTAAGATCCAGAAAAAAAAAAAAAAAAGAACAACAACAACAACAAAAAACTTTAAAAATTTTTTTTTAAAATCTCTTAAAAATTATCTTAGGTATCTTGTTATAGTTCCTGAAAACTGGCTGACACATGTTAATCTGTTTCCTGAGGTTTAGTGGCCTTGGTCCTACACATGACCCAATGGGCATCTATCTGCCTGGCCAACCTTGTGAACCCCCCATGGCAAGATCAGCAGGTGGTCAGGACACCCATCCCTTGTTTTCTGCAAGAAGAGAGAGTCCCAGCAATGCAGGACCATAGCTGAATCAAGAATGGACCGACTATGTTCCCTCTGTAGGCTGCCCTTTCAACATATTCCCTGCCACTGCAATTGCCCACAACTTGGGAAAAAAAACATGGTTGTGACATTGCTGGCCCTACAGAAGCCAGTGTCCAAAGTGAGCTTCTGACGGACAGCCAGGCTTGCGTTGGGTTTTCTCCGAGACACGTGTGCACCATTCCGTGGAGTGCATGCTACCACTCTGCTTCCGTGTGTCTTTCCCTCATCGGTGCAGAAAATCGTGGGTGTTTGTGCAAGAACGGGAGCTTATCGGTTATTCAGTGTATTTCCAAAAAAAAAAAAAAAAAAAAGCGACACCCTCGAATCAAACACAAGTTCTTGTCAAGCCAAGTGGAGGCTAAATCGCACATGCAACCAGGAGAAGGGCCACGCTGGGTCTCAGGGAGGAACTCACCCAGCATGGACAGGGTCCCCTATAAAATGCAGACCTTTCCATCTTAGTTTCCCGTGAACGACCATCACCCTAATTCAATGTTATCATGCATGTTCCACATTATGTGTGGAAGGTGCCTCTTCAGGGGTCTGAGATCCAGCCGACTCATCCAGGCCCTATGGAGCCTGAGATCCCCTGAGTGTCAATGCTGGTCACAGATTCCAGCACCGTCACCGACCTCCTCAAAGGGTGGTCCTTGGGCACCGTGAGCTCGAGGTGGGTGCCGATTTGGAAATGAAGACTTTCAGACCTCACCCCTGATTAGCTGAATGGGAGGCCTTCCTTCTGGCACGGTCCCCAGGAGGGAAATAAGCCGTGGAAGTTTGAGGGACACTGAGAAGTTGGAGGGACTCACTATGCCTTCTGTGGTGTGAGGACTTGGTCTTCGTGATTCACGAATCGGCTCAGTGGGACGAAAGAGGACGTTCTTGGAATCTGTCCTCGAATGTCACCTTTGGTACTTTTCCCTGGCTATTTGGAAAATGAGTAGGAAAAGCTCATGAGCCCTGCTTGGGATTTTTAGGTTGACTACGGGATGTGGAAGTGAGGGACGGTCCCTTGATCAGTGGCTGGGGTGCACAGGATAGAAGGGTCGTCAAACAGGACGGTCCCATGGTGTGTCCCTGGTAGACAAGCTTGCAAGCAATGCCAGTTGCAAGGGACAGAAATTGGACTTGCTTCCCTCGTCATGCTGGGTCATTAGTGAGGACAGAAGCCAGCCTTCCCTCTCTGTGCATGAAGTGGAAATATCAAACGCAGTAGGGCTGTCCTTCTTCCTTCCACCTCCTTAGCTCCCAAAAGCAGCCTGCAAGTGCTTCATTTCCGTGCCCTGGAATTGATGTCCGCTTGAGATTTGCCCTAATTGAGTCCAGACTACATTTGGTGCAAAAATGCATCAGATTGAAGAGAGTAAGGCAAAACTCCATGTTTTCCAGGTAATCATCACACCTTTTGCCTCTTTCTCTAAAACAAAACAGAACTCCATGTCAAATAACAAACGAAAAGCTGCAACAAACAATCCTAATGCATCCTTCAGAGGCAGGAAAACATTTTTGTCTCTCCGGCCGTGTACGGAATGCAGATAAATGATCCAGTTTCGCACTTCTTCCTTTGTATATGTCATTTTCTTCTGTTTATTGGTGGATATTAATTGTGCCTATTAACAGGGTTCAGTGTGATCTTTCCATACATGCACACAGCATGCACTGATCAAATACAGCCTCTGTTTTTCCATTTCCCACACCACGCCCTTCCCATTTCCTAGAAATCACTATTCTGCTGTTAAGGCAGACTCTTTTTACTTTTCCCATATGGAAGAGAACATGCAGATCATGTCTCTCAGTGTCTGGCTATTTCACTTAACATAGTGTCTTCTAGTTCCACCCATTTTGATGCAAATGGCAGGATTTTATTCTTCTTTATGGCTGTATAGTACTCCACGTTTTCTTTATGTGTTCATTGTTGATGGATACCTGGACTGATTCCGTTTCTCCCTTATTATGAGTGATGATGCAACAAACATGAGCATGCAGATATTTATTTGGTGTGATGACTTCATTTCCTTTGTATGCATACCTAGGAGTGGGAGGATCATATGGATCATATGGCAGGTCTGTTATTAGTTTTAGAGGAACATCCATTCTGTTCTCCAAAATGACTGTTTCAGTTTACAGTCCCAACAACCGTGTGTGAGAGTTCCTTTCATTCCACGTCCTCCCTGGAATTCACTGTGGTTTGTAAAAACCATTGTGACCGGGGTGAGACGGCTTCTTGTGCTGGTTTTATCTGCATTTCGCCAATGGGGAAAGTTAATGGACCATTTTTATGTATTGGTTGGCCTTTGGGAAGCTACTGAACTTGATTTTATCCTGTGGATAAATTACATACTTGCAAACACCCCATCTGTAGAGTCCCTTGGGCCTCATATCAAGGGACAAGATCAGGGCCGCAATTTTGCAAAACCTCGACCATTTATTTCGGGAGGAAATACCGCGCCGAGTTCCCCAGCACTCAGTGGAGGTTGCTTCTCGCTGGAGAGGATGGATCTCTGGGCGCTGACAGAGGTACCCTGATGGATGGGATGTTGGTTGTGCTTCTGATCCTGGCCGAGCTTACAACGGATTGCTTCTCCGGAGCCCCTGACAGCAGAATTTCTGTGTTCCTCCATTCCCGGTGCAGGACAGCATCCAATTACGCCTGTTGGGCCCTCCGTCAGGCGGGGACAGCTCGGAGCGATTATCACTGCAGAGGAGACTCGTCCCCGGCACTAAGGCTGCAATTCCCCTGCCTCCCGTCTATCTTAACACCCCAGCCTGGGTGAGGATACAGGGGTCCTGCTGTCCTCCTGTTGAGCAGGTGAAGGACCCACCACCGTTTTAGGGCGACTCGAGAGGGTTTCCTGGGTCCCCCGGAATTACATTGAATAGATGCAAATTCTTCCTTCATCTCTCAGGCAGCGTTCAGCCTGCAATTCTCCTCGCAAGGCTCTTAGGTACTAAGAGTAGCACCTGTTCTCAGCTTCTCCCATGTAGGGGCGAAGAATCCCGGCGGTGGAGCTGGGGACCCGGCTTCCATCAGGAGCAAGAACTCAAGTAATTGCGTTTTGCATGATATCATCATGCAACCTGATGCACATCATGCACCTGGGTCCCAGGCCGCCAGGCTGCACTCCTCTTAGCATCCTGCTCAGACTCTGAGCGGTGACTTAACACCCAGCCCCTAGTGAGCTCTCTAGGATCCAGCCTTCCTCTGCAGCCCGTGTCCACTCACATGGAGAAACGGCCCACGCTCCGGCATTTCCACGTTCTCCTCTTTAGGGTGGCGAGGTGTCTGGTCAGAACGCCCTGGCTGTCCTGGTAAGCTGCCTCCCGCTGCTTCCAGTTAAGCTGCAAAGTGCTCTCGAAATGGCTTATTTTCTGTGTGTGTTCCATCCCGGGAGCAATGGCAGGAAGCTTCGGAAATAAAACCCTCCGTTTAGCAGCGATCCGGCAGCCCGCTGTCGGCGATTCAGAGCTATCATCCTATATAAATTGCTATCATTATACCTTGAGAACCTCGCGGAAAAAAATAATATTTGCAGACCTCTGACTTGCAATCTATTGCTCTGAGGAGGAAAAAAAGAAGAAGAAAAAGAAAAAAAAAAAAAAAAAAGAAGACAGCAGAGTTTGTTCCCTTGGGAGATTTCTGTTCAGAATTTCGAGGAGAGAAATCTGTTAGACCTTTTATAGGATCAATCTTATGAAAAATTAAATGGTTAATGGGCTCTGGGCTTTCTAAATGATATTCTGGCCTAAAATCTGCACAGCGCAAGATCCAGGGTCTGCCCTTGGGGAAAGCGTGGGCGGAAAGGAAATCAGAAATGGGACAATTTGTAAGCAGATGGATCCCAATTTCCCATCACCTGTCCTTCCTCTGCGGTGGCCCCAGCTCTTGTATGAATCCCGACCCAGATGAAGATGCTGGAGCGAAGTTATCACTCAGGGCAGAGAAGAAGATTGGGGATGCATTGAATATGTTTTTGGGGTCATTTGAAATAGAGGGGTTTGGAGGAAATATTCAGGGAGGGGCTTTGGGATGCAGAAGGCGGCCGGGAATTTTGTAGAATCTGCAGCTGGGGATTTGGATCCTGCAGGGGGGCTGTAAGCAGCAGGGAAGGAGTTGGGATTTCAGCTCCAGGTTGAAGCTCTGTCCCTGACAGTTCTGAGCTCTTACCCTGTGTAAGCGGGTTCTGCAGATTCACGCTTTGAGTGAGTTCAGGAAAGCCGGCAATCCGAATTGCATTTGAAAACCTTTTTAAAAAACTCACAGTCTATATCTGAACCATGGCAGGTTTGCCTAAAAAAATTGAACAGTAGAGAATTTTCCTAAGTGTTCTGAGCTGTCTATGGGATTCCCACATTTGTTGCATCTTGGTGGTTGTTACTCTTGCATCTTGTTACTGGCACGAGTTGTGAAACTTGTAAGGACAGCAGCCAACACTTGCTCCTGTTGGTGAGGCAGCTGGACGCGTTGCTCTGCACTGGAGCCTTGATTGACACTAGGGTTATTTAATTGTATCCACCACTGGATACAATTATATCCTGCAAACATTTGTCAAAGCCCCAAATCTCCAGTCTGCCATGATCCACCTGTTCATCCCTCTCTTCCCTTTGGCCCCTAAATCCTCCTGCCTCAGCCTCCCAGGCTGCTGGGATTACAGGCGTGCACCACCATGCCCAGCCCGGAAAGACGTCTTGGAACGAATGACCTGGGTGTTGCTTTTCCATCAGAATCATCTCCGCCACCTCTGTGGGGCTTTAACTTTGTGCGCCCTCTTCCCCTTTTCTGGAAGCGGGAGTAGAGGGATTGTCTGCATCGCCCTCCCTTCTGTATTTTTTGGAAAAGGTGCAAGTATGTGACTCTGAAGAATTTTTATTTTTTGGGGGGGGTAGCAGGGATTGAATCCAGGGGTGCTTACCCTCTGAGCCACATCCCCAGCCCTTTTTATTTTTTAATTTTTTCAGCAGGGCCTTGCCAAATTGCTTAGGGCCTCACTAAGTTGCTGAGGATGGCCTCCAACTTATGAGCCTCCTGTCTCAGCCTCCCAAGCCACTGAGATTATAGGAGTGTGTCACTGCACTCAGCTCTAAAGACTTTTTAATGTCTGTTTTGCTCCGTGGTGATTCTGACTGAGTCCACGTACTTACCCGAGTTTCAGACTCGGAGTTGACGCTTCCTGAATGCCCGAGCTTGAATGGGTTGCTTATCTTTTTACCACGTCGTTGCTTTTCTCTAATCACGTAGGGTTCAGCATGCTCTGATGTGCAGCGTGTGAAACAGGACCCTCGGCACGTAGCGGGTACTCAACCGATGGTAGAAAAATGGCTCTGTCACCACCATCAGTATTATTATCCAAAAGTGCTACCTGTAGGTGGTTTGTAGGTGGTTTGCAGTGTTAGGTTTGGGGGGGAAAAAAGGTGAGAATGAGGAAAGGTTTGAGCTCATCTTGACAGTAAGTTCTAGACTGGGGTGGCGTCTACCGTAAGTTTTTAAAGAGGACGTTAGTGCCAGACGCAGTGTGATGCAGACTTGTCATGCCAGCTGCTCAGGAGGCTGAGGCAGGAGGCTGGGAAGTCTGAGGCCAGCCTGGGCCACTTAGCAAGACCCT
>JAJEJO010004711.1:83537-96258 GCA_020662805.1 Glaucomys volans | reverse complement strand
GCTCCAGCCTCCGCGCTCCAGCCTCCGCACTCCAGCCTCCGCACTCCAGCAGGCTCTCCGTAGCTGGACAGGCGGCCCCGAAGGCTTCCAGGTGCTGGGTGGTCCCTGCCACCCCTGACCCCAACCTCCCTCTTCCGCAGGATCATCGACGGACGGGACCTGATGCCCCTGCTGGAGGGGAGGAGCCTCCGCTCAGAGCACGAGTTCCTCTTCCATTACTGCAACGCCTACCTGAACGCCGTGCGCTGGCGCCCGCCCAATGGTGAGTAGCAGCCTCCCTGCCTCGCGGAGGCCGCCGAGGCCTCCAATAGGGACTGCACTTTGCTCGGTCCTCCTTTCCTCCTTCCTCCTGTCTCCTCCTGAGCCTTCTGGTGGCGGAGTTGTCCAGGTGAGGCCTCAGGGGACAGCATCCTCCACTCTCCTGACCTGTCTCTGCCCCGGGTGAAGCTGCGGGGCCTCCGTGGGTGCTGCAGCCACGTCGGCCAAGGGCGTCCTGGCAGCAATTTCAGACTCTGCCAGTCGGAGAGCCCGGTGGCCTCTGCCGGACCTTGCAGATCCCTCTCCTCCTCCCCTGCGCCTCCTGCTGCTGCTCCTCCTCCGCCCCTTCTTCTTCTCCTCCCCCTCCTCCTCCTCCTCCTCCTCCCCTGCTCTTCCTCCTCCTCCTCTTCCTGCTCCTCTTCTTTTGCTCCTCCTCCTCCTCCTCTTCTCTTCCTCCACCTCCTCCCCTGCGTCTCCTGCTCCTCCTCTTCTTCTTCTACTCCTCCTCATCCTCTTCTCCTCTTCCTCCTCCTCCTCCTCCTCTTCTCTTCCTCCTCTTCTCCTCTTCCCCCCTCCTCCTCCTTCTTCTGCTCCTTCTGTTCCTCTTCTTCTTCTCTTCCTCCTCCTCCTACTCCTCCTCCTCCTTCTCCTCCTCCTCCTCCTCCTTCCTCTTTCTATTTGTTCTGTTTGTTCTTTTTCGTTATATATGACAGTCGAGTCTATTTTGACAAACCTGCAATATATCTTATTCTTATTAGGACCCCCGTCTTGTGGATGTACATGACAGTGAGATTCACCATGTTATATTCATATATGAACATGGGAAAGTGATGTCCAATCATTAAACTGTCTTTCCTATTCGAAGCCCACCTTCCTTCCCTTCATTCCCCTTGTCTAATCCAGTGAACTTCTAGCTTTTTCCCTCCCTACCCTACCGTTTTTGTGAATTAGCATCCATATCAGAGAAAACGTTCAGCCTTTGTTTTGGGGGGATTTGCTTATTTTCCTTAGCATAATATTCTCCAGCTCCAGCAAATGCCATAATTTAATTGTTTTAATGACTGAGTAATATTCCATTGTGTATAAGCACCACATTTTCTTTATCCATCCATCTGCTAAAGGGCACCTAGGTTGGTTCCATAGCTTAGCTACTGTGAGTTGAGCTGCTATGAACACTGATGTGGCTGTGTCACTGTAGGGTGCTGATTTTAAGTCCTTTGGGTATAAACTGAGGAGTGGGATAGCCGGATCAGATGGTGGTTCCATTCCAAGTTTCCTGAGGAGTCTCCACACTGCTTTCCAGAGTGGCTGCACCAACTTGCATTCCCACCAGCAATGTATGAGTGGACCTTTTCCCCACATCGTTGCCAACACCTGTTGTTACTTGTTTTCTTGATAATTGCCATTCTGACTTGAGTGAGTTGGAATCTCAGTGTAGGTTTAATCTTCTGGCACATTCTTGTACCTGGAAGGTCTCCTTGTCTCTTTCCTCTTGGAGGTGCTCACAATGCCTCCAAGACCCAGCCAACTGCAATGGCACAGAGTCTGACTGCTCTCACAGTAGGCTCTTCATTCTCCCAGCATTGACAGGGAATGGATGAGTGAGTGGCATTAAAATAAAGATGCAACTTGATTCCCCCAGCCTCAAATAAGATGGTGGACCGTGACTCCTTCAGTCCGTACTTTGCCCCTCATCTTGTCTATTTGCTAGACTTCGATAATTAAAGTCAACCTAAAATGCATGCTTGTAATCACATTTCCCAAACCCAGTGTTCTTCGAGCTTGCCTTTTAACTAGGGTGCTCTGGTGTTCAGCTCCTGGGAGCCAGAAGCTCCTGGGTGTCAGGTAGCATCCCAGCCGTTGGCTTGTGTTGAAGCTCAGGTGCTTCCCGACTGCTTGCTGTCTTGCTCCCTCCTTCCAGCCTCCCTTCTCTCCTGCCTTCCTTCCTTGTGCTGGGGTAGAACCCAGGGCCTCTTGCAGGCTAAGCACAGCCACATATCCACCCTCTGCGACTGTCTTCCTTACGTGACTCTCTCTTACCACACTCCAAAGATTTAACAAGAACAGCTCTACTTTTATTTTTAAAGTGCAAGATGACAAACCTCTGCCATTTGCTTCAGAAATCACACCAACTTTTGCACTTCAGTGTTTTTTAAAAAAACTGGATGTCTTCTTTGTGGTATGTTCTAGAAGGCAAAAATCATGGGCTCAGGATCCTGCACCTGGAATGATTTATTGCCTTTATCTCTTCAGCGTGTCCTTGACTCCTCATCTCACTGGAAATACAATTTCCTCTTTTTGAGATCACTTGACAGGACTTACATCTGAGCCCTCTGATGAATGGAGATTATATCCCAAATTCCTTTATACACAGAGCCCACAAGGAAGGCAAAGAGCCAAGTTTCTGTGACTCCCGGGTGTCTAAAGAAGTGTGACATCATGTCCCCACACTTGCAAATTGCATTTGGATGTGGCTGCTTGCAAATTGCATTTGGATGTGGCCACCCCCCTCTTAGAGAAGCCCAGAAGGAACATATTGGATCAGGGACTGAAAGGACCTGTTATGTGAAGGAGTAAGGAGACCAGAGGAGAGAAAATAGGAATAAGAGAGAAAAACAAGACCCAGTTTCTGGTAGGCAAGTGGCCCTGAGATAAAATTGGCTTCTTAGGCATAAGAAACAATTCCTTTGAGTACAGTTCCTCAAACTCTTGGGTCTCAAACCAGACACACGCAAAAAAAAAAGACGTCCCAATATTGCAAGGCTACACTTGGTCACCTAGCAATAGGGATCCCTTTGCTGTCCACAATGGGTTGTACAAACCCACAATGGATTGAAAGAATGATTTCTGATCTGTTTTCCCAAGGAGATGCAAAATCCAGGCACCAGGCTTTGTTGTCTTGTTTTTTGTGCTTGCCTTAGTGTTTATGTATTTGCCGTTGCGTGTAGTCATCTTTTGCTGCAAATATTTACCAAACCCCACGTCTCTGGAATGTAGTGGGCTAGTCTGGGCACCTGTCATGGTGCAAAACAGACACCATTTTCTGTCCCGAGTCGCTTCCATTCTGGAGCATTTGGTGCCACAAACTGAACCAGTGCTTGGAATAGGGGGTGCATCAGGGAAAGGTGAGTTTCCTCCATACGGAGCTTTCTCCCAACCAGGGGAAATGGAGATTAAATTAGGATTAGTCTAGGGATTCTGCTTGGATGCTCAGACCTAGGGAATCGCCAACAACCATCAGACTATGTGGAATTCTCTCCATAAGTTGTAGAGACAAGAGAGTCACCACCTCACCTCACAAGACTTTATTAGGACAAACAGAAAATGAAATTTAGGATCAAGGGTTTTGGCAGGGGTATGCTGGGATGGATTCCCAGTGATTCAGGAATCTTGGCAGCTGGTTTTGAAACCTCTTTGGTTTGCATTTGGCCCGTGTCCACACCACAGTCATTGGCAAACTCAACCAAAGAGGTGCATTACCTGAAGCTCATTAACACCACAAACCAGAGCCACCTACAAATGTTAAGAGCTAATTACAGCTTGCCCTGGTTGGTTGGAAGCCTAAATATTACAATTTCAAAGTGGATAAATACTTATTTCCAAACCACTGAGAGCTAGGATTCTATTCCCAAACTTTTATTTATGTATTTATTTATTTGGTACTGGTGATGGGAGTCAGGGATGTTTTACTACTGTGAGCTATATACCCAGCCCTTTTTATTTTTATTATTTTTATTTCTTTTTAATTTTGAGACAGGATCTGATTAAGTTGCCCAGGCTGGCTTCAAATGTGCAATCCTCCTGCCTTGGTCCACTGAGCAGCTGGGATTGTAGGCACGTTCCACCACGTCCAACCCTATTAAAACATGAATCCCTTTTCCTTGTTATTCACACCATCTTCTCTATAAGCATCTCACCCAGTTGAGTGACATGAGTGAATGACAAGCCAGTGTCATTATTCCTGACTTTATTTATTTATTTTTTTATTTTTTTATGTACCAGAGATTGAACTCAGGGGCACTTGGCCACTGAGCCACATCCCCAGCCCTATTTTGTATTTTATTTAGAGACAGGGTCTCACTGAGTTGCTTAGGGCCTCGCTAAGTTGCTGAGGCTGGCTTTGAACTTACGATCCTCCTACCTCAGCCTCCCAAGCTGCTGGGATTACAGGTGTGTGCCCTCACATCTGGCTCCCACTATTTTTTTTTTAAATGAAACCATTATTATAACATGGATAAATTTCCTTGCATTAAAATGGGGATATTAAGTTAGGCATTGACTGTCTGATGCATATTAGAAATGGTTGCTGTGAGTTCTGGCTTCTGAAAATTCAACCCAATGCCAACTGGATTTTAAGGATGACATTTATCCTAGAAGGTAGGTAGCTACCTGGCTGCAGATTCTCTTGCACATTCTCAAGCTGATGGTTATAGTCTGTGCATATAAATGCTCCTATTCATGTAGAAGCTCCAAAACGAGGTGGACGTACTGCAATTCATGGGATGGCTGTAGGCATATTCTGCGATTCAGTGCAATATAATGTGTAATTAATATAATTAATATAGCCATGTGCCATATACTGATTTTCTTTCTTTCTTTCTTTCTTTTTTTTTTCTTTTTTCTTTTTCTTAAATGGGGATTGAACCAGGGAGGACTTAACCCCAGCCCTTTTTGGAATTTTATTTAGAGACAGGGTCTCACTGAGTTGCTTAAGGCCTCACTTTTGCTGAGGCTGGCTTTGAACTTGTGATCCTTCTGCCTCAGCCTCCTGAGCCACGGGGATCACAAGCATGCGCCACCCCATCCAGCCATGTGCCGATATTTTTATCAATGATGGACGACTATATAATGGCAATTTCATGGGATGACATCACCCAGTAATGCTATACTCCTTCTTGGTGTGTATAAGTCAACTCTGAGATGTTTACACAACTATCAATCACATCAGGCCCCTTTGTTTGGGGACCACGTGCCCATGGTTATGTGGGGTAAAGCAGCTTGTGCAAATGTGGAAGGTATCTTGATATTGTCTATAAATGATTTATTATATTATATATTTGAAATCCCATGCTTTTGTGAGGAAAGTGCTCTTCGCTAAGCTCCAAAAATCAGTTCAAACCAGGCACTGTGGCACGGGCCTGTAATCCTAGCGGCTCAGGAGGCCGAGGCGGGAGGATCACAAGTTCAAAGCCAGACTCAGCAACTTAGTGAGGCCCTAGGCAACTTAGTGAGATCCTCTCTCAAAATAAAATATAAAAAGGACTGAGGGTGTGGCTCAGTGGTTAAGCACCCCTGGCTCCAATTCCCAGGACCAAAGTAAAAATGAGTTCAGATGAGCAAGGCACCCAGACATCCTTCCCCCTGGAGAAGAAGGTGACCATTCTCACACTGACATGACATTACATTTTTTTTTTTTTTTTTTTGGCACCAGGGATTGAACTCAGGGGCACTCCACCACTGAGCCACATCCCCAGCCCTATTTTGCATTTTATTTAGAGACAGGGTCTCACTGAGTTGTTTAGGGCCTTGCTAAGTTGCTGAGGCTGGCTTTGAACCCGCCATCCTCCTGCCTCAGCCTCCTGAGTCGCTGGCATTACAGGTGTGCATCATGACAGTACATTTTTTATTTCAGTTTTGTTGGGATATTTTTTCCCTGTAATTTAAAAAAAAAAAAGCTTCATTAAAACAATTAGAACAAAAAACCATAAGATAACAGAATTTATTCTAAAGGAATATGTTCATGTTTCTTAAAGGGGCCTCTTTTTCCAACCAGAAGATAAGTGATGGTTTCCCATCAAACAGCATCAACAGGGCAAGTAAAGAAAATGCGTGTCTTGTTCACGTTTAAAATTCACATGCAATTTAAAAATTAATTTTGCCTCTACAATTCACCTCATAACAGAGAAAAGATTCTACTTCCAGCTCTGTATGTCCATGTTATCTGGCGTGGAATGGCCAGGCTAGGCGTTGATGGTCATTAATAATTGTGGTGGGCATTCCTTGGAGATCCTGAAGTCCTTGCACCCATAATTATAGCAACTTGGGTGAAGTTGCCCCAGGACAGGAAGGATTTGCTTTCTTGACCTATGAGGATTAACCTGGGGGGCTGGTAGAGAGTTTCCTGAATGGTAAAATTCTCATTGAATTAATTTCATTTCATTCTGGTTCAGACACATCAGCTCAGGGTGAAGTTCCCTAGCCATGCAGAAAGCCCCTCATGAATGGATTTGGCTTTCTCCAACAAAGTCTATTGAACCTATATTTTCACCTGGCGCTTCATACGACCCTATCAGCGCTGTTGGGGAATATTAGGGCTGGATATTCATTTTCCAACTAACGTGTTGATCTGTCTGACCTAAGATGACCTTAACACCGTGGGTGGAAAGGTGTCCGCCACTGCTTTTGGTAATTGGCCTCATTGCAAACTGACTTCCTTACAGCAATGATTAAATCCAAAGAGAACATCAAAAAACCCAGCGTTTCTGAATATTCGGACACACTCTCTGCTGGGCTCATTCCAACCTCAGCCTTCCGACTGCTTCTGACCTTTATCTCATTACGTGCACGGTCCTGCCATTCCGCTGATTTCCTCCAGTATTTCGTGCATCTCTTTTCTTTGATTTCAACATAGATCGTGTGTCCGTTCTCCAAACGTGACCCTGACAGCCTCCCGGTTCCAACCATCACCTGTACTTACTACAGAATTCTAGCCAGAGCCCGTGACAGTCCGTAATTATTGGTCTTCCTTCCATGGGCATCTTCTGCACAAAAACGTTTTCCAGGTAGCAACGGAACTGCCTCTTGATCTCTCTCCTTCTCCGGTTTTTTTGTGGGGCCCCTGTCTGTCTTTTGAAGTCATTGCTTGACAAAAACCAAAGCCTGGCCCTCTCCCTGTCTGCTGCCTGTGAGAATGTCAGCTGTGCCTTTTGCAGTTGATGTCTCATTCAGTCCTCCTCATTCCAAGGCGTCCTGCAAAGGTCAGGGTCAGATCTGGCTGCAACGGGAAAGAGAACGGTCATGGAAGAGACACGTTTCTATCGCCACCTCCTGGGTGACGTCAAGAGGTCCTCGCAGGTTCCGGGATGTAGAGACCTTCAGGGTTTCCCCGCACCCCCTGGAGGGAGAAGCATCTTCTGTCTGGTTCACCCAAGTGCATCGTGATGGTTGGTTGGATAGAAAAGAGGAGAAGAAAAAGGTGCATGTCGGCGTCTATCAAACAGGGTATCTAGAGCCTCCCAATGACCTCCTACAGGCCAGGAGTGGGTCTCCTGTCCACTCCAGCATCCACGAAGGCTGTGGAGTAGAGGTTTGTTTGGGATGTCCATGTCCCCAGGTGACCATTACTATAAAATGTGCAAGGACAGCTTGGGTTCCCTCTCAATGGCCTCTCTCCTCTTAATGGGTGGAGAGAAAGATGGCGGAAGCCATGTAATTGGTACATAGTGACGGAGTTGGAGGCAGACAGGATGCGCGACCAACAACATCTGCATTCAGAGTCTGTGCCCTGCACCGGAGGGTCTTCAGCGGGGACCACGATGCTCTTCTGAGCACCATCAAGGAGATGACTCATCCACTTACCACCTACCTGGGTGCCTCTCTGCTTCCATGGGCTTCATCCTTGTCCTCTTTCTTCCTGTGTGTGGCTGCCCTGGGGGTCATCAGCCCTGGTCTGTCTTCTGTGGGCTCCGTCCCTGACTTCTCTGGTTTGGATGTGAGGTGTCCCCCAAATCTCATGTTCAAGAAGTTCTAGAAGTGAAACGAGTGGATTAGGAGAGCCTTGACCTACTTAGTGTACAATCTCCAGATAGGGATGAACTGATCCGTAACCGAAGGCAGGTGGTGTGGCTGGGCAAGGTGGCCATTGGGTGGGGGTGTGCCTTGCATCTAGTGAGTGGAATCTCACTCTCTTTGCCTGGTGCAGCCATGATCCAAGCTGCTTCCCTCCACCCCACCCTTCCGCCATTTTGTTCCTCCTCACCTCAGATCCCAAGGAATGGAGTCGGCAGTCTATGGACTAAGACCACTGGATCAGTGAACCCCCAAATAAGTTTTTCCTCCTCTCATTGCTCTTGGTCACATCTTTTGGTTGCAGCAAAGAAAAGCTGACTAAAGCACTGACCTTTCCTCTCTGTTGTCTTCATGACCATCCTTCCTGGTTCTCCATGGCTCCCTGTGCTGAGTCTGAATTCCTACTGACTCCACAGGAATTCAATATCAGGAGACCCCCTGCCCCCAAAGATGCACTTCCAAGCTCTCCGACTTCCTTGCTTGTTGATCGACTATTCCCAGTCGCCATCTTCCAACAGTGGCCAGCAGCCCATTGTCCCTGGTGCAGCAGCCACGATAGGATTTCAGGCAGGGTATTCTGGGTAGATCGTGAGGAGAGAGCAAATCACACAGGATTCCTTGTCTGCCTCTCCTGGAGTTCACGATGCTACCTGGCTTGTTCCATCTCTTCCAGCCCATTCTTGCTCACGACTGCCATCGTTTCCATTTGGTAACACCCAACACATTTTTATTGATCGTCTATTATGTGCAAGGTACTGTGCATTTGAGAGACAGAGGAGATAAAAATGCTTCTGTTCAGAGAGTGAGCCATCCAGCCAGAGAGAAGGAGACTGCAGCCAGCCATAGACCTCAAGGGCCAGAGGAGTGGTGAGAACTGGTCATGTGCAGCTGGGAATTGGACAGGCTCATGCCAAGACCTTGAAAGATGGGTGGGATATTCACACCCAGAGGAAGGAGGGAAGAACCGGGATGTGTCTAGTGTACAACATGCACCCACCTTGTCCTGGGTTGTAGAGTTTTGTCTTTCCATATGCAAAACTGGGGCGTGGCAGGAGGGAGTGTTTGTCCCAGATTTCTAGCCTCAGCTGGGTGATCGTGCATTGCTCTCCAGCCTGAGTGGCTCTGAAGCACATCCTCGTAGCCCAGCCCTGAGCTGCTTCCTCTTCTCTGAGAGTTTTGCCCCGACGGTTCTCATGCAGACCACCTCGGGAAGCAGGAGGAGCTAGACTGTGATACATTGTCTATCCCTGGGTGGAGCAGATTCAGATCTGGGCTATCGTGAACAGACAGGAGGGACCCTCGGGGCACCAGTGAGGGGGCTCGTGTCCGTGGCACTTGGGGATTGTTTGTGTGCATTGAGGCAGAAGAACCTGGTGGCCTCACCAACCGGGTGGCTTCAGGTGACAGAACATTGTAAGACCTTTGGGGCGTAGCTGTGGGTAGCTGTCTGAGTATGACGGAAGGTACTGAATGGTTTTTTGAGGTGATCCCAGGACTAAGAAGGGGATCACAGCTTGGGCGTTGAAGCCCAGAGCCCCTTGGGTGCTGGCTCCCCGCAAGTCTAAAGTAGGACAGTATTTGAAATAGTTCTTAAAGAACCCCAAGTGGAAAGATACACTGCCAAGACCAAGCACCCGAAATATCCGTGCAGGGCTTGTGTGATGTGTGCGACTGATCCTCCCGCAGGCTGGAGAAGCCTCGCCGAGGCGGCCAACACCTCTCCGGAGGGACTGAGTCTAAATCTGAGCTGTACGTTCATAGCAATGTGTTGGGGCCATTTAAATTTAGTCTTCCATGTTCTTTAAGGATCCCGAGTGGGGAAAAAATACATACCTTAAGCTGCGCCTTAGGGTGGGAGCAGATTGAGGAGCAGATGGGAGCCGGTGTGGGCTTGGCCAGGATTGGCTGCGGCCTGGGGTGCTCTGCTAACTCCCGGAGACTTGCCCTGTGCCCAGCACCCTCTGAGAGCTGAGGGCCCGAGGGCGTCCGGTCCCCCGGGCAGCCCCAGGGATCCTCGTTTGTATGCCAGGACCTGGGGGCGGAGCAGACTCTCGCCCCGAAAAGTGGTTTGCATCTCTTAGGCAGATGACTGTGGCTGGGGAGGGGGCTTCAGTGTCCCTGTGGCCGGGAGGCTGGCCCGGCCTCGATGGGCAGCCTGAGGGCGGCTCTCTACCCAGGCAGGCCACCCTGAACCTGGCCAGCAGCGGGCAGACCGGGGGCCTGGGACCTGAGCTGTCCAGCAAGCCTCTGTCCATCCGCCTCTGTCTCTCTGCTAACCTCTCTCTCACTCTGTCTCTCTCTCCTTCTCTGCCTCTGTCTGTCTGGGTCCTTCTGTCCTCTGCCTTCCGTCTGCATGAATCTCACATCCCAGCATCGGTCTTAGGAAGACAGACGCATCTCCAGTCCGAACAGCGTCTCTAGGGACAAAAGGCTTCTCAGTTCTCCTCTGGCTGAACGAGAGAGAGGCCACGCTTCCCAGGAGGATCCACGGGCTCTGGACGGGGCCTCAGATCTGTCCTCCTGCTCCCCCCTGGGCAGCACAGCGCTGAGGAATTTAGAACCGAGTGGGAAATGCCAGGCCTCTCCTCTCTGGGGCTGCTGAGGTTGGACAGCCTCTGGATTGGCAGCGACAAGGACAGGGACTTCCTGCCCTCTTCTCTCCGTCTCCACTTGCTCCCGCTGACCCTGAGGACAGATTCTAAGTGGCTGCACACGGCCGCAGGGTCAGTCACTGTGTCACCAACAGCTTTGGAAAGCCAAGCCTTGTGTCCCCGAAGGAAGTACCTGGACAGAATCTGAAGGTTCCCGCTGCCGTTGGCAGCTCTGCGGGACGGAGATGGTGACCAAGTCCCCAAATTCTCCCAGGAGCCTGGCGGGTCTGCCTGTCGGCCTGACCTTCTCTGCAAAGGCAGAAGCGCCGGGCGCCTGGGAGTGGCAGAGGGTCCCCTCTCCCTTCTCCGCAGACGCAGGAGTCTGATCAGGAGGTGTCCGTCCAGGCACTGCACCTCGCTGGCCCCAGTAGCCGCCAAAAATGAAGGCAAAACCACAGCCAGCCCGGTTTTCCCGGCATCCACTAGTGCAGGAGGTCAGGGCCTGTGGGGACGGTGCGCACGCCAGTGATCCCAGCGGCCCCGGAGGCTCAGGCAGGAGGATCACGAGTTCAAAGCCAGCCTCAGCCAAAGTGAGGCCCTAAGCAACTCAGTGAGACTCTGTCTCTAAATAAAATGCAAAATAGGGCTGGGGATGTGGCTCAGTGGCTGAGTGTCCCTGAGTTCAATCCCCAGCACCAAAAAAAAAAAAAGAGAGAGAGGAAAGAAGAATGGAGGGAGTCATGTTCCCATCCTGCTCATGCTGTCCCACTCCGATTCAAAGATTTTAATATATTTACAAAGCTGGGCAACCCTGCTCACAATCTAATGCTAGAAGACCCTCTCTGTTCCCCATTTGAAGCCCCTCTCTGCCTCCGCTTCTGTCCTTGCTGAATTCTAGATTGGACATTCTTGAACATTCTCGACATGTGCGTGCCGTGAGGTTTGCTGAGCGCATGTCAGATGGTTCCCGACGACTATGTCAGCCCCTCTGTGTGTGTGTGTGTGTGTGTGTGTGTGCGTGATCCTTGCCTGTCTCTAAAAATGTGGTTTCCCAACTCGAAATGCTGACGTCAGGCTGGAAATGATGGAAAGCCAGGTGGGGATGGTGTTAGCCGCCCGGGTCTTACTGAGCGGCTGCTTCCTGTTTCCAAGCTGCCCAGGGTTTGAAAGTGCATGGCCAGCCCCCTGGGAATTGTGTGCTCAGAGAACTCAAGGGTGTTCCCCTGGGTTTCCCAGCACAGTGTCACCTACTCTCTGAGGGGTGAGAAAGTGCAGAGGGAGAAAGAGAGAGAGAGAGGGAGGAATAAGGGGGAGATGGCCTGGTGGGTGACATGCGGAACTTTGCATCTGGTCAGCCGTTGTTTTTAATCAGTTGCTCCTCTTACTTTTTTGCTCCTATTGCTGATTACTGTGACTTCTCAGTATTATTATTTTTAAAATTTTCTATCTGTTCTTAATGAGTTGCACATGACAGTGGAATGCATTGATGCATTTTGACAGATCAGACATAAATGGAGTGCCATCTCTCATTTTTCTGATTGACATGTTGCAGGATCACATGGTCATGCAGCCACACATGCACATGAGGTCATGATGTCTGTTTCCTCTACTGTCCTTCCTACCCCATGCCCTTCCCTCCCTTCACTCCCTCTACCTAATATAAAGTACCTCTGTTCTTCCCTAGTCCCCCCTTATTGTGAATTAGCATCCGCACATCATAGAAAACATTTGGCCTTTGGTTTTTTGGATTTGGCTTATTTCACTTAGCATGATATTCTCCAGCTTCATCCATTTACCAGCAAATACCATCATTTCATTCTTTAAGGCTGAGTAATATTCCCTTGTATAAATACCACATTTCCTGTGCATCTTGTGTGCATCTCCTGAAGGGAATTTTATACTGCGTGTTGAGCGTACTGTGTTTTTTTAAATCAGTGTTTCCTTTGCTCTAATTAGTTACACATGACAGTAGAATGCATTTATACATTTTTTTTTCTTTTTTTTTTTTTTTTGGTACCGGATTGAACCCAGGGGCATTCCACCGCTGAGCCACCTCCCCAGCCCTATTTTGTATTTTATTTAGA
>JAJEJO010004711.1:52784-82535 GCA_020662805.1 Glaucomys volans | reverse complement strand
ATGCCACACCTGTCATGGCTGAAATTCTATGCCTCTCACAGGCACCCGAGGCTGCACTGATGGTTCTCTGCTTGGCCGCATTAGATTCAGGCTCCAGAACCCATCTCTGTTTGTCCTTAAAGAATTCAGTGTGAGCAAGAACCCCGAGGAGTCACCCTTGCAAGAAGCCCCCACCCTCTATATCAGATCACCCCAGATATCTGATACACAGTCCTCCACCTCCACCCACCCCAGGTGACATCTGATCACTCTGGTGTGTCTTCAGCTAGAATCCAGTGAGGTCACTTTAGCCAGAATCCCCTTCTGAGGTCTCTGTCAACCTCACCCTGCACCTCGGGGTGCAGTTTGGGAGGCTGAGGCAGGAGGATCACAAGCTGGAGTCCAGCCTCACCAACTTAGGGAGGCCATCAGCATGGCCCTTGGATGCAAGCCTATAATCCCAGCAAGACTCTGTCTCAAAATAAAATATAAAAAGGGCTGGGGATTTGGTTCAGTGGCTAAGCACCCTGGGGTCAATCCCTGCTATCGAAAAAAGAAAAAATCTGCCTTCCAGATGAGAGAGCAGCCTCTGAGCCCTGATCACCCTCCATTCTCCAGCACCAACGGCTTCTACCTCCACCACCGCTAGTCAGCACTCTGTAGCCCCCTCTCCCTGTTTCACGGGACCTGAACCAAGCAATCATAACTGGCCGATATTGAACAGCGTCAGGTACTAGGCTAAGCGGACTCTTCCCAATTAAGCAAACAGCAGGGTTCCAGGGTGGAATGCTGTTGAGGTTTAAAGCTACACAAGTGCTCCTGAGGTGGGGGCCAGGCTTAGTCATCCGGCTTCTGATCACGGAGGGATCCTCTCTGGACGTGATGAAGTAGAGCTGGAGGGAACCGGGGCCCCGTCTCTGCAGGACAATTACCCACTAATAGTCTATCTTCACCCATCTCGGATGATGCAGGAGCCAGGGCCTGATGGATGCTCCGTCCACACAGCTATCTAGCTCCCAGGCAGAAGGATGGGCCAGAAATCCAGCCTTCTAAAAAGTGCAAGGACCCGGTGTCAGTCCATCGCTTATTGTGGTTTAAAAATACATATTTCTCTGCAAAAAAGAAAAAAAATATGGTCTCCGGGCTTCTCTCCTCCATAGACGATTGCTAAAAATAAAAGGAATCCTTTCTCTGGCGATTGCAGAGGTTGGCTGCAGGACTTCCCAATGCCCTTGGGTTAGCTCTCAATGACATCTGGCAGTGGAAGTGCCCAAACAGATGGATGGCTCCCTGCCCTTCCTGGAAATTGAGGCAATGACTAAATCCTTCCTCCACAGCCCGGGAAGCCCGCAAAGCTTTGCTCTCTGAACACCGAGCATTGCCCAGCAATTGTGGAGACTTGGCTCTTTCCTCTGCTTCCATGGCCCATCCTGGCTGCCCAATGCAAATCCTCCTTTTTCTCTTTCCTTCCTTTTCCTTCCTTCCTTCCTTCCTTCCTTCCTTCCTTCCTTCCTTCCTTCCTTCCTTCTTTCCTTCCTTTCTCTCTCTCTCTCTCCTTTCCTTCCTTCCTTCCCTCCTCTCTCTCTCTCCCTCTCTCTCTCTCTCTTTGCAATATCCCGATTGCAAAATGTTCCTAATTTGTAAGAAAAAGCACGTGCCATGATGAACTGATGCGACCCTCAATCCCTGATTTTGAGGATTTGATCACAACGTACATAATTCAATTTCCATCACATGAGTTTTTCTGGCAGCCGAGAAGGGAAGATCATAAAATCCGTAGTGGTTTGGATTTTAGGGCATTGTTGTGATTCAGCACAATTATTTCATATAGCACATTTCATTTATCCTAATAAGAGCGTATTACCCAATTAGAGGGTGTTCCCAGCACTCCCGTGTTAGGATCATTCTCACATACCATTCCTAGTGTTTTAACTCTGTTTTGGAAAGACATACCAGCAGAACTATTCCTCTCCACTGTTTCCTACTTGGTGGACGAATATTTTTTCTGGAACATATAATATGAATTTGCCAAAGAGCGGGGTTCATCACATTGCCCTAGATTTTCTTTTATCTTGGCAGAGAAACAGAGGGCTCTTTCCAGCATGGGACTGGGTTCTTGGATAAGTGTGTGGTCCTTGGTGGTGGCCAAGACCTTAAATATTGCTAAAGGAAGACATCTCCTGCAAGCACTAATGAGGCTGCACATTTTTGCATTGGGTCTGATAGCGGTAGAGATTGCCTAGCGATCATTGGCCAGGGCTTTCCTTCTGCTTATGCTGCAAGGGATGTGCGTTCAGTCTGCCTGCGGAGCTTCAGCGGTGTGGAAGGAAACCTGAGATTCACACAAGGAAAGCATGCTTCACAGGAGAGCTGCGGACAAACACTTCCTTTGAAAATCCTGTTTCATCGATGCCCTTCCAGATGGCACTGCGAGATAGGAAGCATCGTAATTGGCCGGGCGTGGTGGCGCACGCCTATAATCCAAGCGACTTGGGAGGCTGAGTCAGGAGGATCGCGAGTTCAAAGCCAGCCTCAGCAACTTTGCGAGGCCCTAAGCAACTCAGTGAGACCCTGTCTCTAAATAAAATACAAAATAGGGCTGGGGATGTGGCTCAGTGGCCGAGTGTCCCTGAGTTCAATCCCCGGGTTAAAAAAAAAAAAAAAAAAAGCAAGCATTGTAATTGCTAGACATATTTCTTAAATCATGGTGAAGATTTCTAGCAAATTCAAAAGCAGGAAGGTTGCAATAATGGAGCCCCCCAGACCTCATCCCAGAGCTGCAAAACTGAGCATGGTGTTAGCAACCTGCAGCCTCCTCAGCAGTCACAGAGTTTCCAAGTTCTTACCTTGTCATTCGTGAGCAGAAATTGAGACTTTGAATGCTTCAAGGCGTGCTGCATAAATTGCTATGACAATATTGTTCTTTTGAGCATTTGTATTTCTTTTTAGGTCCAACAGCAATGAAGAGAGAAATTACGGCATCTATATTTTTAAGGAGTGAATTATAAAGGTGGTAAATTTAGTAACCACGTCAATCATACATATTACTATGTGACGTGTGTCAAAAAAAAGTCTCAACACCCAATGGCTTCATGCAACACGCAAGTTAGGGAACTGCTGGCTTGGTGGGAAATCAGTGAAATGATTTTGGGGGGCGAGGCTGAGCTCAGATGTTCTTCACTGGACTCCCTCCAGCATCTGCTTCAGGTCCATGAGCAGCTGGGTTATTAGTGGCCTCATCGGGAACGCAGGGGCAGCCGGGCCCTCTCTTAGTGTGGCTTTTGCCCTCTGCAGCAGCTAGCCCAGGCTTGTCCGCAAGGTTGCAATTCCAGGGCATTCGAATTCAGCAAAACTGGGCAGTCCCCCCATGCCGATGTCTTGCATCCACCTACTGATTGCCGGCAGGCTCAGATCGGGCAGGTGGCCCTGCCCAGATGCAAGGGAATCAATAGGCTTTAGCTCTTGAAGGGAGGAGCAGCCGAGGCAAAAGACAACCATGCAGGGTTGGAAAGGGTCTGCGTCCGGTTTCACCATCTACGTCACAAAATTAAAATTTTAGCAGCTATCACAAAAGGAAATCAATGGAGCTGAGCCGAGACCTGCAAAAAGTGTCTGGTGCACAAAATCAATAAGGAAACCATCGAGATGGTAAAAAGGTGGAGCTGCTGAAATCCAGCAAGGTCTGCACACACACCCTGACGTAAGTTCCTCCAATACCAAAGTGGCCTTAAGCTGATTTTTAAGAAGGAGCTTCCAGAATCCATTCACGCTCAGCCTGAAACAAGCTTTTAAATAAGGGGCCCTCACTAAAGAAGCTCACTTATCTAGGGAATGACTTTTTCACATTTGCAAGCTCAAACCCCCTGCTCAGAACAGGGTAGCTCCCTTCCCCAGGAAAGGAGCATAAAGAAGCAAGGTAATCATGCACGCCTGCACCAAAGAGCCCCCAAGGCTCCCTGCTCTTCATCCAGCCAGCCAGCAATTTCTCCCATCTCCTTTGCTGTTATTCCATCCACTACCAACAGGTTTGAGTTTAGCATCTGTCTCTCCATGACAGGAGCTGACCCTCGATCAAAGTTCCTTTTGCATAAACTCCATGCCTTGTATTGATTGGCTTTGATGCACGTGGGGGTGCTGAGACTTTGCTGAGTACCGTACAGAGGGATTTTAGGGCAGTGAGATGACTCTGTGTCACCCCACGCTGGTGCACGCCTGCCATTTGTGCAAACCGTAGAATGTCCTAATGCTTCAGAAAGTGAGTGACAGTGGAGCCAACCTAGATGCCCTTCAGTAGATGAATGAATAAAGAAACTGTGGTATATATACACAATGGAATATTACTCAGCCATAAAGAAGGATAAAATTATGGCATTTGCAGGTAAATGGATGATGTTGGAGACTGTCATGCTAAGTGAGATTAGCCAATCCCAAAATTCCAAAGGCCGAATGATCTCTCTGATAAGTGAATAATAATGCATAATGCGGGGGGAAGGGTGGCAAGAATGGAGGAAGGATAGATAGCATAGAGGGAAGGGGGGGGGAGGGGTGGGGTCAGGGTGGGGGGGTAATAATAACAGAATGAGACAGACATCATTGCCCTGTGTACATGCATGAACGCACAGATGGTGTAACTCTACTTTGTGTACAGCCAGAGAAACAATAGCTGTTCTCCATTTGTGTTCAATGAATCAAAATTAAATAAATTAAAAATTAAAAAAAAAAATAAAGTGAGTGACAGTCACTTCAGCTAAGCTTCTGCCTACCCCAGGGACAGAATTAAATATCAGTTGCACAAGATTCTACCTCAGCCCCACCCTACGCTGACCTAAACCATCACCACGCCCTCCTCCCCAGTCTCCCTTGTCCCACACGATCGGCTCTCCGCATTTCTTCCACGGAAGTCCATATTGGGAAATGAGGTTATTTCAACAGCTTCCCTGATCTATTTCAGGCAGAACTCAGAGCCTGAATAGGAAGGAGGCATGGTGTTCTGACTACAAGAATGTCAGAGATTTTTTTTTTCTTTTTCACGATGCAACTACCCAATGCACCTGGCAAAATATTGGAGGATTTAAGAAACATAGGTTCCAGCACATTCCCCGGAAAGAGGTCAAGTTGGTAACGGTGTTTGCAATTGCGCACTATTGAAGGAATTCTGAGGACCGACCCCCAACATCACAACTGCAGCCTTGAGAGAGTCAGATGTACCCAGCACATGCTGGAAGATGGGAGAAGATTCTTTGCTTCATGGCTATCTAGATTAGCCAGAAAGAAATAAACCAGAAAAAGAGTCTTAGACATTTTTCATGTGTTATGGTTTGCACTTGGAATGTCCCCCAAAGAATCACATGCTGGAGGCTTGGACCCCAAAGCTGTAATGTCCAGAGGTGGGGCTTTGGAAAGTGATTGGATCATAAGAGCTTGGACCTCATCAGTGGATTAATCCATTGGTGGGTTCATAATTGAATGAACTATTAGGAGGTGATGGGAGCCATAGGAGGTGAGAGACTAAGGGGAAGAAGTCACTGTGAGCATGTCTTGGAATGGTATATCTTGTCCTTGTCCCTTATCTCTTGGCTGCCATAAGGTGAGCTGCTCTATTGTGCTCTCTGTAGCCGCCATGATGTTCTACCTCAACCACAGTGATGCGGTCAAGCAATGGTAGACTAAACTCTCTGATACTGTTGACTGGAGTAAACCTTTCCACCTTTCAGTTTTTTTTCTCAGGTGTTTTGTCATTGCAATGAAAAAGTAACACCACCCTACACTATCCCTGTGGCTTTCATGGAATTTGGAAGCTTATGTTGCTCCAACTTCCCCATCCCTCCTAGAATTCCTGGGAGAAAAGTGTTGACTTTATTTTCTTGGGTTATTATGTGGGTAGACTATTAATCTGTTGCTCCTGGAGGTCACCTGGGATACTACAGGCCTTGGAGACATTGGGGTCATCACAGGAGAAAGCAGAAATGAAAGAGGCCAAGTCATGGTGCCATCTAACTGGAGAACGTTGCCTCACCCAGATCTGAATCTAAAGATATTAGTCAACTTTCTGGTCCTATAACAAAATATCTAAGTTTCAAAACTTATGAAGATAAAAGATTTTATTCATCTCACAATTTTGGAAGTTTCAGTCTATGACTTGCTGTTCTTGGATGGCAGGGAGTCAGCACATCAAGGTGAGAGCCCCGGGTGGAAGAAGGTGCTCACCTCATGGTAGCCAAGAAGCAAGGGGAGAAAGCAGAGGGATCAGAGTTCTAATAGCCCCTTCAAAGGCACACCCCATATGCCTGTAGGACCTACAACTAGACCCCACCTCTTAAGGTTCCACCACCTCCCAATGTCACCATGGGCTGGTGACCAAGCATGCAATGCATGGGTTTTGGGGGGAAACACTTCTCCAAAACATAGCACTGATCAAACCTCTGCACTTACATGATTTGGGCTCCTGACACTTACAGCTGGAAAAGAGCTACCTCATTTTTATTAAAAAATAAAGAACAACAACACATGCCCCAAAGGGCAATGCATTTCTCAACACTCCCAGCAAACACAGTTTCATGGTTTAGATGTGAGGTGTCCCTCAAAAACTCACGCATGAGAACTTGCAAGAAGGTTCGGAGGTGTAATGATTGGGTTATGGGAGTCTTAAACTAATTGGTGGATTGATCCACTTGAGCGGACTAACTGGGTGGTGACTGTAGGCAGGTGGGGTGTGGCTGAAGGAGCTGGGTCACTGGGCACCTGCCTTTGGGGTTTCTATCTTGTCCCTGGTGAGCAGAGGTCTCTCTGCCTCCTGGTGCCATGTCCTGAGCTGCTCTCCTCCTCCATGCCCTTCCGCCATGATGGTCTGCCTCACATTGGGCCAGAGCCATGGAGTCAGCCAACCATGGACTGAACCTCTGAAGCCATGAGCCCAAATAAACTTTTCCTCCTCTAACTGTTCTTCTCAGGTCTTTCCATCATAGCATCATAAAAGCTAACCAAACATGGAACCTCCAGGACTTTGAATGTGAGTTAGCTCAGATGAGTACGCCAATCCTTTACACATCATGTGGCTAGCTCCCTCATGTCACTGAAGGTCTCTCTCCTCAGAGGTCACCTGATCAGAGAATTTTGTCCTGACACAGCTGCTTTTCCTCCTCACCAGGGGTTATTCCTCTTCAAACCTCCTGTTGCCATTGCATTCTAGTTACTTTGCTACCTCCCCACCTCTAGCTAGAATGTGAGTCCCAACACCAAGGGATGTGTGTGGCTACTGCCATATCCTCAGCCTAAGCTCAGTGACTGGCACCTCCAAGGGCAATCAATAAGGCTATGTGATAAACAAGCTACCAATAGTCAACACGTTAACAATTTAATGATTCAGGCATTGACTCTGTCTCTCCATCTCATCCGTGTGCAAGTATGGTTCTCCATGAAGCCTCCCTTTACTCTTGCCTCTGAGCTGGCTGCAGAGGATGTGCTTAGAGGTTATTACAGGAGAGATCTCTGAGCTTCAGATGAAACTCTAGGGAAGACATGAATGCCTGTGAAGCAAGGAACAGAGACTCCAGGAAGAAAAAGACAACATTACTCTTGAGTTGACTGATCCTTCCAAGTCCCCATGGTTGTCTTTACTGACTCTCAATGAATGCAGGAACTGAAGACTGATCTCCAGGACATTCTGAGGTCAGCCCAAGAAGGACCCTAAGCTGTGGCATGAAGGTAATTCATAGAGGGCAATTGATATTCAAAATCAACTTTCGTTCCTTTACCAGAAATCCATTGAGCTACAGATGGATTAATCCACTTTCTGGATTAATCCACTCATGAGGTCAGAGTCATATTACCTTCTAAAAATCCCACCTCTGAACCACACTCTGGGTATTCAGGTAATGCATGAGCTTTTAGGGACATCCTAGATCCAAGTGTTACTTTGCAAGATGGTGGAGAATATGGGAGATTAGGAGAGCGTGCCTCAAATGAGCTAATTTTGGAGACTCTTGAATCTCATTGGCTGGAATGCAGTCACATGACCAAACTAAACCCCAAAGGAGGCTGGGAAGTGAATCCTTTAGCAGGCTCAGATGTTTAAAATGCCGTAATCATGAAAGACTTGCTGAGTGGAGATAGCGTCCCTTTCCCACCCTCTTTAATGACACACAACCAAGCTATCATCCATCTTGCTGACATGACATCATCTCATTTTCCTAGTATATCCACGAGGGAGTCATTCTTTTCTCAATTTAAAACAGAAAAAAATGTCTATATGTGACTTGAGGACAGGAGTGCTCAGCAGGTGGGTAAAGTAATGACGAGATTCTGGGCAGAAGGTGGGAGGAGATCCAAGAGAGAGAGAGAGGGGAAAATCGTATTTTACAGCCTAGCAAATGCATTTCCCTGAATACATGAGTGTGTGTGTGTGTGTGTGTGTTCATAATTCATCTGAGTGAACAAGGAGGTCTGAACGTGAGAGCCATGTTTGCAGACATGAACATGGACCAGTTTTAAGAAGGATGCTAACACCTTTCTCAGAAATCCAGATCTCTGTCACATCTCCAGAGGTTGCATGCATCAACTGAGTGACAGGAGGCATCCCTAAAGCACACGGCTTTATAATTAAAAAAAAAAAAATAGTCCATATGTCACGGGGGAGACAAGGAATCCCCAAGTCTGTTTTATTCCAAGGGGGAAAAAATGCTCCCATCTGTAGAAGGCTTTGCAGGAGGCAGCATGCTTCCTTGGGTCTCAGCGAGCCTCTCTTCTGGGGTTCTAAGATGAGGAGAGTCAGGAACAGATAGGCTCAGAGTCCCTTGCAGAATAGACAGCAGCGTTGTGTTTATGCACAGCTCTCCTGGTTCCCGGGGAGACGGGAGATGCAATGACCCTGGGCAGCTCATTTTCATGAGCTGCCATGCCCTTTGTCACGTGCACCTCAGAGAGCCCTCCAGCAAAGTTAAGTCCTGTTAGGATCATTAAGGAACTCGAGGGGTAGCGGTTGCCATGAACGGCTTGCTCTCTGTCGCAATGACATCGATGACAACAGATGCATCTTTGGGACAGATGGGTGTTCCTCCTTCTTCCGTCCTGACTCTGAGGCACTGACTACAATGCTCCACAATCAGGTAAATGATGACATGAGGTGCTATAAATTGCACTGCAGGCAGCGTGGGGTGGACGAATTTCAAGGTGCTCACTCTACCTAGAACTCTTTTCTAGAACAACCCCTGCAGAAACTTCTTCTCAGAGGTTACACCAGGTTCTGAATTAGGTAACACCTTTCTCTCCTCAACCTGGGCCACCCAATTAAACACAGAAAGGACTTGAAAGGAGAGCAGAGGGCAGATCAGCCCTGTTTGCCCCAGGGAAAGATCCTGGGGCAGATTTCTTGCTGGGAATTGGAGATCAGGAACCTTAGGATCTGAAGCCAAGACAGAGAGAGCTCAGACTGTGATGTCACAGGCTCTCGTCTCTCAGGGGTCCTTGGAGGACAGCTGAAGTCTGATGTTAAGAGAGCGAAACCAGATAAATCAGGAGGGGAGGTAGAATAAAGTGCAACTGATGCATGAAAAAGGGAGTGCAGAAGAAAACTTCAGGGAGAGGGTGGGGGATGTCTTTCTCCAAGAACATTGTTCTCCTGGTGCATGTTGTGCTTGGTGTTCTTTCTCAGAACTCCATGAAATTTCCACTAATTCTTATACAATCACCCACTTTTCCCCGAATTTAGTTACCGGAAGAGGATATCTGGTGCCTAAAATCATTAAAAACAAAACACAACAGAACAAGCTTCACTTCAAACCATAATTACCTGACATTTACTGAACATTTACTAGATACCAAGCAGTGGTCTAAGAATTGTAAGTATTGTTGTTCATTTTCCATTGCTTTGACCAAAATGTCTGATGAGAACAACTTGGAGCAGAAAAAGTTTATTTGGGGCTCATGGTTTCAGAGGTTCAGTGCATGGCTGGCCAACTCCATGGCTCTGGCCCAAGGTGAGGCAGAACAAAATGGCGGAAGGGCATGGAGGAGGAGAGCAGCTCAGGACATGGCACCAGGAAGCAGAGAGAGCACTGCTCACCAGGGACAAGATATAAACCCCAAAGGCAGGTGCCCAGTGACCAACTCCTCCAGCCACACCCCACCTGCCCACAGTCACCACCCAGTTAGTCCATTCAAGTGGATTGATCCACTGATTAGGTTACACCTCTCAAAACTCAATAATTTCACCTGTAAATTTAGAGGAGCAAACATTTATTTGGGGCTCATGGTTTCAGAGGTTCGGTCCATGGTTGGTCGACTCCATGACTCTGGCCCAAGGTGAGACAGAACATCATCGCGGAAGGGCATGGAGGAGGACAGCAGCTCGGGACATGGCACCAGGAAGTAGAGAGAGCTCTGCTCACCAGGGACAAGATATAAACCCCATCAGAGCCACTTAGGGGAGGAAGTTTATTTGGGGCTCATGGTTTCAGAGTTTCAGTCCATGATTGGCCGACTCCATGGCTCTGGCCCAAGGTGAGGCAGAACATCATGGCGGAAGGGCATGGAGGAGAAGAGCAGCTCAGGACATGGTAGCCTGGAAGCAGAAAGCAGAGAGACGGAGAGAGAGAGGAAGGGGCTGCAGAGTAGAGAAACCCTTCCAGAGTACACCCGTAGTGTTATGGTTTGGATGTGAGGTGTCCCCCAAAAGCTCACAGGTGAGACAATGCAGGAAGGTTCAGAGGAGAAATGATTGGGTTGTGAGAGTCTTAACCCAATCAGTGAATTAATCCATGGTGGGATTAATTGAAATGGTAGGTGTGGCTGGAGGTGGTGGAATTGGGGACGTGGCTATGGAGTATATGTTTTGTATCTGGAGAGTGGAGTCTCTCTCTCACTCTCTCTCTGTGCTTTCTGATGATGATGCAAGCTGCTTCCCTCTGCCATGTTCTTCCGCCATAATGTTCTGCCTCACCTTGAGCTCCAAAGAATGGAGCTGGCCTTCTGTAGACTAGGACCTCTGAAACTGTGAGCCCTCAAATGAAACTTCTCTCCTTTTCAATTGTGCTGTTCAGATCCTTTTAGTCATAGCAACAAAAAACTGACCACAACCCCCAGTAACTTCCTTCTTCCAATTGGTTCCCAACCTCCCACTCATTCATTGAGCTACCAATGGTCCCAGAGCCCTAAATCATTGTCTAATAGCCCCATCTGTAAACATGGCTGTGTTGGGGAGCATGCTTCCAACACATGAGCTCTGGGGACATTTCAATATACACAGCATGAATATTGGCTCTTTAATTTCTCAAAAACCATTATTCAGTATTTTACACCCATTTTTTCAGATGTAGAATCTGAGAATGGGTAAAGAAATTTTCCCGCCTAGTGGGACTCACACTCTTAACCACTATGTTATGCTACTGATCAGAGAGATTCATGACAACTTATTAGGTTGTTTGTTAACCTGCAGGAAATGCAAATGTTGTGGTCCATTCATGACATAAGTTGAACATCTCTAGTCTATGAATGAACCTTCTCGTGCACAAAACTCTCCAAAACCTGAAAATGTTGAGCATTGTCATGATGCCACAAGTAGAGAAATCTGCACCTGACCTCAGGTGACAGGCTGTAGCCAGAATACAGATGTACTGAAAATATTCTGTGTCGTTACCTCCAGGCTGTATGTATAAGGTATAAATGAAACATCAATGAATTTCGTGTTTAGACTTGTGTTCCTTTCCCAAAATATCTCATTGTGTATGCGCAATTATTCCAAATCCTAAAACACTCGTGGGCCCCAGCATTTTGGGTAAAGGGCACTCCACCTGTGTCAGATGCTGAACTCTGCTGGCTCACTTTGTACTGCCATTACCTTAGACTGCTAATGGATTCCACACCAGGGGTTTCTGCTGGTTAATGCTGTTGGGTATTTCCAAAGAGAGGACAGCTCTAGAGGGGAAAAAGTGAGAAAATTGTACCTGAAATAGAGCAGCAATGTCCACCACAACAATATAGGAAATAGTAATCCATGAGTAACCAGGGGAGGTTGCTCTTTAGAAGGTAACTGGGCCAAGGGGTGGTTTGGAATGACTTGGGTGAATGACGAAGGATGGAAGTCGAAGACAATTCTTCCCTATGAGCACCAAGGACAAAATCCCTACTCAGAGTTTGACCCCTGATATATCTCCAAGAGTCCTGCTTCCCTGGCTAGCTGGCTCTTCTTGAGTGGTCTCCACATTACTGCCCTTCCTTTGGCCACTTACAGATGGGAATGCAAAATGGTGCAACCATTATGGAAAGCAGTTTGGAGATTCCTCAGAAAACTTGGAATGGAACCACCATTTGACCCAGTTATCCCACTCCTTGGTTTTTACCCAAAGGACTTAAAATCAGCACACAACAATGACACAGTCACATCAGTGTTTATAGCAGCTCAACTCACAATAGCTAAACTATGGAGCCAACCTAGGTGCCCTTCAACAGATGAATGGATAAATAAAATGTGGTATATATACACAGTGGAATATTACTCAGTCTTAAAGGAGAATAAAATTATAGAATTTGCCAGAAAATGGATGGAACTGGAGACTATCATGTTAAGTGAAATAAGCCAAACCCAAAAAACCAAAGGCTGAATGTTCTCTCTCTGATATGCAGATGCAAACACACCATAAGGGTTGGGGAGGGAAGAATAGAAGTCCATTGGATTAGACAAAGGGGAATAAAGGGAAGGGAAAGGATGGAAAGAGGAAAGACAGTGGAATGAATCAGACATATCTTCCCTCTGTACATATATGAATACATGAGCAGTGTAACTCCACATTGTGTATAACCACAAGAATGGGAAACTATACCCCATGACATATATAATATGTCAAAATACACTCTACCTTCATGTCTATCTAAAAAGAACAACAACAAAAAAAATCAGATATGTCCACCGACATCTCTCCAGGACCTTTTCTCCATCAGAGACATTTTGGTGACTTTAGCCTCTTCTCCTGCACCATCTCCTCTCACAAAATGTCCCTTTTGCTGCATTCTGTTACATAAGCCCAGGTCACTACTTCAGCATCTCTCTCAAGCTCAGCCTCCCACAAGGATCTGGGGCTTCTTTTCTTGCTATACAGAGCTGTCCTGCCAAAGGTCCCTCGTGGTCTCTCAGGTGTCCACTGGAGCAGCCTCATTCCCTGTTCATGAAACTAGACTTCTCAGTCTTCTTGGACATTGTTAATCAACACTTCCTTCTAAGTCCTCCTTGTTGGGGTCAATGGTACCTCGCATTCCACATTCTCTTTTTAGCTCATGAAGGGCTCATTTTCCTTGGAGGAAGTGTGTTTCTCCACCATTTTCCCCTTTATTCCACTCCCTTCTTCCTTTCCGGTAAGGGTAGGGATTCTCCCCCACATGGAAACTTTTCTCTCCTTTTATTTTATACTATGTCACAACAATGTTTCTCAGAAATGACTTCCAATCTCCTACCATCAGTACTTCTCTTAGTCCTTTGTGGCAATGCCACAGACTTGGTGAGTTGGAAGGAAAGAGGCTCCTTTTGGTGCACGCTTCTGGAGGTCCAAGTTGGAGGACCTGCATCTACTCATGGTTTTCTTGCTGCCAGAGTCCCAAGGTGGACAGGGCATCACCTGGGAAGAAAGGCGGAGGCTGCGTGTGTCGATACCTGTCTTCTTGTTCCTCTTTCTCTCCCCCTAGAGCCACCAGGATTCAACAAGGAGGCTCCACCTTGGTGACCTTATTTAATTCTAACCACCTCATGGAGAAACAGATTTTCCTCTGTTCAAATCCAGAGTTACGGAGCAACAAGGAACTCAGCTTCCCTCTAGTCCACCATCTTGTTGTGTCCACAGATCCACTTCTAAACACCAAAATGGGTTCCATTTTTCCTTTCTTCACATGCTGCAATGGTGGGGAAGGTACACTCCAACCTGAGTTTTGGAGGATACCAACCATGCTAAACCAGAGACAGCATCACCCCTCATCTTTACCTGGGGTTGCCCTCAGTGTTACCATTACCTTGGGAGATACTTGAAACCCAGTGCATCCCAGACAGAATGAATCAACCTCCTCTTTCTCTGAGGACCACAGTAGGTACAGCCCTTCCCTCCCTCTCTTGGCTAACAGCATTTCCATCTTCTGGTTCACTTCACCTCAAAATATCGAAGTCACCATCTATTTCTTTCTCAACTTTTCATTTGATTTGTATCGAGTTCTGCTCGTTCTAATTTAGAAATGTCTGCTGAACTTTTATTGATTCCAAATGTCACTCTCTAGGAGTAGGGTCACGTCATCTCTGGTCCAGATGATTTCTGAAGAATTGTTCTCCTCTGACTTCCTGTGCACTCTAATCTGCTCCATGGGATGAATGCTGGAACTTTCTTTCTCGACACTCACTGTTCCACCTTTTCTTTTCTCCATCCTTTTCACCGTCTAGCCATACCTAGTCATTACCTCCCCTTGGTTACAGCCATGCACCTTGGCTCAGGGTAATGGATTCTGTTGTCTGCAATGAATTTTCTCCTTTTCCCCTTATGGATTCAGGATTCATTTTCCATGGCCGCCATGATAAATTACCTTGAGTATAGTAATGTGAAACATCACAACTTCAGTATCTCACAGTTGTGTAGTTTTCGGGTGGTTTTGACTTCTTTCTTTTCTCTGAATGTAATAAGGCTGAAATCAAGGTGGTGGATGACTTGAGCTCTTATCTGGAATCTCAGAGGGAGAATCCACTCTCAAGAGCATGCACGTGTCTGACAGGATCTAGGTCCTTGCAGCGGTTGGACTGAGATCCCTACCACTCTGAGCCGTCCATCTTCAAACCAGTAAGAGTGCAAATGGGGTCCCTCCCATGCCTTCAATATCTCAGACATTTCTGCCCCCACACCAGCTGGAGAAAGCCCTCAGCTTTATAGGGTTCCTGGGACTGCAGGGGCTCACCAGGATAATTCAGGATAAGGTCTATACCAGAAAGACCCACCACCTTAGATCCATTTGCACAGCAATACTCACATAACTTCCCATATTCAAAATCTTACTAGAGTGTGGACATCTGGAGAGGGGATTCTGCCCACCACAAGAGTTCACCACTAAATTTTGTGAAATACAAACACAATCTCTACAAAGTGATTTTTACTCACTTGCTTCCTTCATGGTATCACCAAACCCTGTGCTTATTACTGTTCTCTGACATTTACATTTGGCAATGTTTTATTGCAAGAGCTTATTTACAAATACATCGCCCACCACCCATGATAAATTGTATGGGCTCAGAAAATGTACCTGATTGCCTTGCAGGATCTAGCACCGTAGGTCCCATGCATTTGTCAAATAAAATAAATATGTTCTGTGAGGAGCAGATGAATGTTTATTAAAGTCTTGCTATGTCTCAGATCCTGAGCAATTTGAAGACGTTCATGAATGCTATGCATCATATGCAAATGTTCTAAGTTTTACCCACAGCAAGAGATTCTCTGATGGGTAGAGAGGGATCCATAACTCACACACTCATTCTATTAGTTGTGTATTGCTGCAAATCAAAATACCACGAAAAGAGGAAATGAAAAGGACATTTATTTTTATTTTTCAATCCCTGTATAGGAATGCAGGCACGGCTGGATTGGATTCTCTGACTCAGGGTGTCTTGCAAAGATGAAATTGAAGTGTCAGCCAGGGGCTGGGGTCTTGTGTGAAAGTCTGACTGGGGAAAGAATTGCCTCTAAGCCAATGTAGTCTGTTGTTGACAGACACATTTTCCCCGTAGCATTCTGGAGAGATCTTCTCTTGCCATGTGGGAAATTCCAACATGGTAGTTTGATTCTGTGAAAGGTTCCTGGTGAGCTTCACTCAGGGAAAGAGATTAATTCATTCCGTTTGGGGTGCATTGAGTTTCAAGGGTCTTACAAGGAAACCTTAACTCTGGCTGCATCTCCAGGTAAATTGAGGGCTATTGCTGTCGTTGTGTGAGGCTTGTGCTCTGCAAAGCACAGGTTGGGATTTTCACCCCCATTATGAGGTATTAAGAAGCAATAATGCTATGCAAGCTGAGAATCCGGGAAAGTCTGAAAGCAAGGCAGACGTCACTACTCTCTGTTACCGAAGGCTGGTGTTCCATTTCTGCAAGTTACCCAGTCAACCGACCCTCAAGGACAGCAGATTCCACAACGGTGTACAAGGCAGGATCCTTGGGGGCCATCTGAGCATCTGCCAACCATGTGCATCCACAGACAGACACAGATGACCAACCACATGGAATCACTCAATAGCTTGAAGAACCTGTGCCTTGGAATGTGAGAATAAGAACCAGGGAATGGAGAGTTTGGGGATGTGATCAATAACTTAGATAGAGGCTATTCAGGAGGCTGAGGCAGGAGGATCACAAAGTTGAGGCCAGTGTGGGTAACACAGGGAGACCCTGTCTCAAAATAAAACATAAAAGGACTGGGGGTGCAGTTAGTGGTAGAGCACTTACCTGGCATGTGTGACTAGTGGGTTCTCACCCCCAGGACCCCCCTTACCCCACACACACTCACGTGTACACTCAAATCAGATGGAGAGGCCGATATTTTGAGCTAAGTTATTTGGCAGATGGAGAGAGAATAAATGAAAGTCTAAAATCACTAACCTTGAGATAAACAATCAGGGCACATCCTAGAGGTTAACAACTCTGCCGACTTCTAAACTTAGAAAAGTAAAATACGACATGTATTTGTATATAGAAATCAGGAGGCTTCTAAACCAGTTCTTCCTGAGTGGTTTGGTCTCAGGACACTTCTTTTATTGTAAATATTGAGGACGCCACAGAGAGCTCTGTCTCTTGATGTTTAACAACTTAGAAGTTAAATTTGAGATATTTAGAAACTCTTACAAATTCATTTAAAAGTAACAATGGACCGGGCACGGTGGCGCAAGCCTGTAATCCCAGCACTTGGGAGGCTGAGGCAGGAGGATCGCGAGTTCAAAGCCAGCCTCAGCAACTTAGCGAGGCCCTAAGCAACTCAGTGAGACCCTGTCTCTAAATAAAATACAAAATAGGGCTGGGGATGTGGCTCAGTGGCCAAGTACCCCTGGATTCAATCCCTGGTTCCAAAAAAAAAAAATGTAACAATGATGACCTGTCTGAGGTTAACATAAAACAGGATTTTGAAAAAATACTCATATTTCCCAAAAGGAAAGAGTGAGATATATGCCATCACTTTGCATTTTTGCAGGTATTTTGTTTTATTTTATTTTATTTTGGGGGTTACCAAAGATTGATTTCAGGGGCACTCGACCACTGAGCCACATCCCCAGCCCTATTTTGAATTTTATTTAGAAACAGAGTCTCACTGAGTTGCTTAGGGCCTCACTTTTACTGAGGGTGGCTTTGAACTTGGGATCCTCCTGCCTCAGCCTCCTGAGCCACTGGGATTACAGGCGTGCACCACCATGCCTGGTTTTCGCAGGTATTTTGAATGTCAGGTTTTAATAATAGATATCTGAACTATCATATCAGCAGATGCATTCGATGTCTTACAATATACTATGTTAGATTATGTGTATGAAGAAAATGTAGGCTGTCATTGAGATGTGGTTAGAGGAGAGTTAATCAGATAATTTTGGATATTGGCCAAAGTGAAATAAGCCAAACCCAAAAAGCCAAAAACTGAATGTTTTCTCTGATATGCAGAAGCTAATTCACATAAGCGGGGACTAGGGAAGAATAGAGCTACTTAGGTAGAGGGGAGTGAGGGAGGGAAGGGCATGGGGTAGGAAGGACAGTAGAGGAAACAGACATCATGACCTCATGTGCATGTGTGGCTGCATGACCATGTGATCCTGCAACATGTCAATCAGAAAAATGAGAGATGGCACTCCATTTATGTCTAATCTATCAAAATGCATCAATGCATTCCACTGTCATGTGCAACTCATTAGAGCAAATTAAAAAAATTTTGAAAACTAATTAATAATGTTAGTTTCCTAAATGTTAATTAAAAAGTGTAATTAAAACACCTGTCAGGAAAATTTTAATCTCTACAACACTAAAATCTATTGTTTTCTTTTGCATTGAGCATGCCTCTCGTTACCCAGTCTTGATTTTGGAAAATAACATTTCGCTACATTATTCATTGTACCATACAACAGCAAAAACTCACATTTCATTAGAACAAATTTAAAAATGGATTTAAAAAAAAAACTCCCATTTCTTAATCTCTCCACATATTTAAATTTGGGGAGACCATTAAGAGGGTGGTGAAATCTGAAATTTGTAGAAATTCTATAGGATTTTTTTTTTCTTGAAATCTCTGATTTTATCCTGGACAATGAACGTCAGCGGTGGTTTTTCATGAAATGACAGGTGGATTCTGTTCATCTCTGAGAAAACGTGTAACTTGGACCAGAACCTGAATTACATAGATTGTCAATCATTCTTTGCAATAAAAATGGTAGCCGCTCTTTCCTATTGCTACCTAAACCATGGAGCACATTCTTTTCCCAGAGTCATACTTCCACAATTCATTGTGAAGGAGAAGAGCTTTGAATATACTTCCCATCTTTTTATGCAGAATATTCCAAAGACATGATCTCAAGAGATATTCAAGAAAATCGATAATCGCTACAGCTCCAACAACAGCATTCCCAAGTCCGACTGGCATTCATTGACCGCACAAACGTGGTCCCGAACACTTACCAGCATATTGTGGGGTCCCTGCCTTGATTGCTGCTTCAGCACCAGGCATTTGACCCACCACGGATTTTACACCTTCAACACAATTGTGAACAAGTGCGAAATGCAAAGGACACCTCAGTGTTATGAAGAAAACAGTGGAGGTCTTGATTAGCTCTTGAAATAACTCCCAGGGATCTGGGTTCCATACTGTGCAGCTTGCTACACGATTATATAACAAGCAGCATGTCTGAGGGATGCTTTAAGGGAAAGTCACAAAAGTTGACGGCTACTTAATGTAGAACTCAGATACACTCCTTCTATCAGCTCTTCAGTTAAACTTGAGTGTTCATCAGTTTTCCATTACTATAAGAAATCACCTGAGATAATAAATTTAGGAAGAGAAAAGGTTTCTCTTCATTTACAGTTTTGAAATTTCCAGTCCAGGATTGGGAGGCTCCATGGTTTTGGCCTTTGAGCTTGGTGGGGATGGTTAGGGGAGGAAAGTGCTCATCTTGTGAGCCAGGAAAGAAGAGGAAGACGAAGAGACTGCGGTCCCACAATCCCCTTGATCACAGCTCCAATTATCAAAGGTCCTCCCATCTGTCCCCACTTCTAATATTTCCACAGCCTCCCCACAGTGGGAAACCAATTCCTGTCTACATATCCTCCTTGGGGGACCCTCATATAAATAATAGAGCATTTTTCTCCCATCTGGTCAACAGAACAAAGCAAAGCTTTTTCACTTAGAAATTTAATCCTGGTGTGGTAGACGGTTTTCTGTCACTGTTTAAAAACGCCTGAGAAAAGAATACTTAAAAGGAGGAAAGGTTTAGGTTTATCTGGGCTGAAGAGACATTCCAGGGAGATAGTCCTGGTCCAAACCATAGAACTGGCTCCTTCTCTGTTCATCAGACGTAGGACTTCAGAACTGGTTTGTGGCTGCTGCTATCATTTGTCGCTGTTCATGAGCATTTATTCGTTCACCTCTATGTTTCTGAATGTCCGTCCCGCTCATCTGGACCCCATATCTCTTGAGGATTCCGTGTCGTTCCTAGCTCACCGTGTCTTGAAATACCCAATGCTTTAGAGATCCTTGAGGAATATAAATAAAGAAACATGGCCATCTAATCACACTGTGAAGAAAACTCCGCCGTTCAGCCTCAAAGTCCCAAGGGAGATGGCCAGAGCCATCGTTTTCAGAAGAGCAGAATGGAAAATCCGAAAGAAAAGCAAAACCCCAGAACCTTCCAATTCGATTTTGCACAAATGCTCCTTGAAAAGCTTATTGGGACACGTACTGTAGGCAACCCCAGCGATTATAAATAAGAACGGTGCTCGAGAGAGATTAATAGGAGCCAAAATGGAAATTAAACAGATAAAAGTGTAACTTAGGAGCAAGTGTTCTCTAATTGCTCCTTTCCCACTGGGGATTGTGCAGGGGAAACAGCCTGAAATGCAGGGGTGATTTTAAATGTTTGTGTCCACAAAATTTAATAAATGGTATGACCTCAAATTAAAAGGCTTCTACACAGTAAGGGTGTGTGGAGAAAGAACCTACAGAGTGGGAGAAAAATCTTGGGGAGCTCCTCTTCTGACAGAGGATTCATGTCCAGACTATACAAAGGACTCAAAAAATTCACACTGTCATGGACAACAAATTAGAACAAATTTTTTAAAAAATGCACCAAAAAATCAAATAACCCAGAGAACAAATGGGCCAGTGGATCAGACAACTCTCAAAGAATAAATGTACATGGCCAACCAATACATGAGGAAGTGTTCAAGGTCATTGCCAAATGGGGAAATGCAAATCAAATCTACACTGAGATTTCATCTCACCCCAGTAAGCATGGCACTCATGAAGAATCCAAAAATAATAATAATTGCTGGAGAGACTGCAGGGGGAAAGGAAGACTTCAACACTGTTGGTGGGACTGGAAATTAGTACAGCCATTATGGAAATCAATATGGCTAGGAATGGAACCACCATATGACCCACCTGTACCCCTCCTCGGTATTTATCCTGAAGAATTAGAGTCATCTTACTACCATGCTCCTTGCCCATGCATATTCATAGCAGCTCAACTCACAATAGCCAAACTATGGAACCAAACTAGGTGTCCATCAATGGATGAATGGATAAAGAAAAGGTGGTACATACACACAATGGAGTATTACTCAGCCTTAAAGAAGAATGAAATGATGTCATTTACAGGAAAATGGATCAGGGATCTCATGAGAATCAAAGAGAAATTAGTAGAGGAAAAGGACCAAGAGGGTAGGAGGTAGGGAAGGGGAAAGTGCTGGGGAGTGATACTGGCCAAGTTATTATGTTCTGCTGTGTGCATGCATGAATATGTAACGGCAAATCCATCGATTTCCGCAACTGGGATGCACCAATAAAGCAAAGAGGAAATAAAAAAAAATGTCCAGGGTCTAGTAGACTTCTCGTCATAACCTTATTTTGGACAATAGGGCTCAGAAATGTGTAGGAACCCTTAAGTGTGGGCTGTTTTGTATCTTGGCTGTTATTACTTTGCATCTGGCTGAGACCCATCCCCACATGTACCTAAAATGCCTCCCCAGCTTGAAGCCCAGGACAGGAACAAGAAAGCCAACACCTATTATTGCTTGTGTTCTTGATAATATTCATTCTAATTAGAGTGAGATGAAATCGTATGGTTGTTCCAATTTGCATTTCTCTAATTACTAGAGATGTTGAACACTTTTCCATATATTTGTTAATTGCCTGTACATCTTCTTATGTAAAAGTGTCTGTCCAGTTCGTCGGCCCATTTATTGATTGGTTCTTTGTATTTTTGGTGTGAAATTTTGTGAGTTCTTTAGAAATTTTGGAGGTTAGTGCTCTATCTGAAGTGTGTGTGGAAAAGATTTTCTTCCACTCTGTAGGCTCTCTTTTCACATTTTTGGTTGTATCCTTTACTGAGAAAAAGCTTTACATATATGCAATGGAATATTATTCAACCATAAAGCAGAATAAAATTATGGCATTTGCAGGTGAATGGATGGAGTTGGAACATATCATGCTAAGTGAAATAAGCCAATCCCAAAAAATCCAAAGGCTGAATGTTTTCTCTGATAAGTGGATGATGATACATAATGGGGAGCTGGGTAGAGAAGAATGGAGGAACTTTGGAATATGTAGAGGGAAATGAGTGGGAGAAGGGATGGGGGTAGAAAAGATGGTGGAATGAGACAGACATTGTTACCCTATGTACATGTACGATTACATGAAGGGTGTGAATCTGCATCGTGCACAACCATAGAAACGAGACGTGCCCCATTGTGTACAATGAATCAAAATGCAGTCTGTAAAAATAAAAAGAAAAATCATTTTTTTGCTTAAGTCACTTCCTGAGAGACACTTTCACCAATCACTCAGGACTCATCTCTTCCCCTTTACCAACCTGTCCATCATGTCTTCTGCTCATCCTATCTGAGATGAAGGTTGGGGATGATCATTGCTTCTTGATAAATTCTGCCCTGGGAAGAGGTCTCCGTTGGTCGGCTTTTCATTGCTGTGACCAAAATACCTGGTAAGAACATCTTAGAGGAGGAAATATTTTGGGGGGCTCCAGGTTACAGAGGTCTAAGTCTGTGGTCAGCTGGCTTCGAGGCAGAAATATCATGGTGGAAAGGGCGTGGGGTGGGGGATTTGCTAAGCTTGTGGCAGCTGGGAAACCCAGAGAAAGTGAGAGGGGGATCAGGGGATCTTGTAGTGACCACTTCTTCTACCTCGTTCCCATCTCCCAGTAGTCCAAAAGTATTAATCCACTAAGTGGATTAATCCACTAATGGGGTTACAGCCCTCATGATCCTATCATTTCCCCTCTGAGCATCGCCATATTGCTTAACACATGAGCTTTTGGATGGGGATGAGGGAGACATGTCCAATCAAAACCATGACAATACCTTCCAGACCCCAATTCTTTGATGACTCTACAACCTGTATATCTGGAACCCTCCCCAAAAAGTGGTTCCCATCAACATGACTATCGTAAATCTTTCATTTGCACCATGAATGCTAGATCTTAAGTTCCAAGATAGATGTGCTGTGATCCAATGATTCTCCGGAGACTCTACCTTGAATATTGGTGAGCCAGACCTCTTCCAATCACCTGCTTCTCCTTGTGCTCTGCATTCTGAGAGGAGAGGAAAGAAATGGAGAGACAAGGGCTTTGGTTGGTTTCTGTAATTCTTATGCATTATTAATTTTCTTAACCAAGGGAAAAAAAACACCCACATCTGCATGTCAGAATTAATTAGAATCCTTAATGGCATATTTAATTTGCAGATTGCCACACCATGACTTCTCCCCAATAGAACGGATTGTCGAGAAGGACTGATTCACTGTCTACTAGTTAGACTAATAGTTGTACATGAATATCATGTCTAATGATCTAAGACAAGCTTCCTGCTAACTTTATGTCTACAAACCCATTTACACTTGTTTTTCTTAATGGAAATTAATTGCAATAAATATGTGTCAAACAGTTAAACTCAGTAACCTAATTTTAATGAAATGATGGAGCTCTTTCTCATACTAATGAGCCTGGCTTTTTCCTCATATTATGCATTGGTCCTTGGGTGTACCTCTTCATAAGAGTGGGTTTTTTATATGACGGGCTCTTAAAGAGCTCAGGAGTGTAGTCGGATTCAGGTTCAACCCACCGATGGGAAATTAGGGGCTTGACCCAATCATGTCACCAAAGCAGCCACAGCAGAGAGGAATAGAGATGATTCTTATCATGTTCAACACTCCGGGTGTTGATTTAGGGCCTCGCTAAGTTGCTGAGGCTGACCTTGAACTTGTGGCTCTCCTTCCTCAGCCTCCTGAATTCCTGGGATTACAGGTGTGCACCACCATGCTTAACTAACAGAGGGTCTTTGTAGGATGTAGTGGGCTGAAGTCCTTACCCTAAGTTTTGGTCTTCACCCAGCTCTATGCCCTTGGAAGCAGGTTGCTATTCATAGAGGTTAGGATTTGTGAGCCTTGGAGAAAAACGAGGTGCTCACCACAATCTCCATAGAGTCCTTTCTCTGCAGCAATTAACAGAGAGGCCGCCTGGGCCTTTGGACCCTGGGGATTCCAGTTTGCCTGTACGTAGAGCTTTATTTCCCACTCTACTCTGATGCTGGTTTCCTGAAACTCACACTTTTCCTGCTACCACTTGTCTTTCTGTTTGGCTGGAATATTCTCACTCTACTTCTCTGCTCTTCTGCAAAGAAAGGAACTAAGAATCAGATGATTGGTCATTGTTGGGGGGACGATAGATGGTGTAACACCATACATTCTTATATGCTCATCTCCCCCTTCCCAGTGCCGCCATTTTGCCCTGAGACAGGTGAATACTAACTTGTCCACACTTGCTTAGGAAGGGCCCCAAATGTAGTCTAAAGAGACCGAGTCATAGAATCCCTCATTCAAACTCCTGGTTGGTCATCCACTAGCTGTATAATGCTGTGTAAGTAACTTTATCTGTTAAAATCTCACCTTCTTCAGTTGCAAAACCTGAATAATTTCCACCAGCCTATATTGGACATGGTGCATCCTCAATAAATGTTTTTTCTTCTGAAGCCTTGCTCAACCACATATTCCCAGCAGCATCTTGATGCAGAACCTCAGATTCACATTTAGGCTCAGAGCTCATTTCCACAGTAAAGGTCCTGAGATCCAGAGGTTGGCATGAAAATTGGAGCCCACAATCTTTATTTTCTGACATTTGTTTTAATGTGAGTCTCCTTAATATTCATGGTGTTCAAGGTCAGTGGAGAATCATGTCGATCCTCACGACTCTGGTTGATTAGAGTGAAGGGTTTCTGACTTCATCACTCCTAGCTGCTTAATGGCTGGAGAATTAATGAGGGGAAAGTAGCCTGAACATGCCAAAGGGACGATGATTAGAGTTGCATGACTGAGAAGCTTTATGTGTGCTGGGAAAAAAAAAATTCCATCGACTGTCTGCCCTTTGATACAGTGGTAGTTTTTCTCATAACCCTTAGCAAAATGCCATTTCTGCCAGTGGAGTTAGTTTTTCACTTGGAGGGGGAAAAAATGTGTCTGTCATAGTTGGACACCGGAGTTAGAGTTCAAAAGGTTTAATGTATTGGGTGGGTAAGAAAAAGGTAAGTGCAGAGGGCAAGGAAAAGGAGAGGGAGGTTGGGAGGAGGATAAAAAGAAGAACAGATAAGAGAAGAAAAGAAGAGAGGAGGGGAGAGGAGAGGAGAGGGGAGGAGAGGAGAGGAGAGGAGAGGAAATACAGGGATGAGACAAAGATTTCCAAGAGCTTTTCTTCAGCAGCAAACAAATGGATTCATTTCCTGCTTGTCTTCCCCTGAGCTTGTCCCCCAACCCCATATGGTGGCACAGAATTACTGGTGAACCTTGAAGAGCATTTTCAAATATCATTTCTTCTTTATTCTGCATACCTCAAGGAGTCTCAGCTCCAACCAGAAGCCACAAAAAGGCTACACTCACTTTTTGTTGCCAAGCCTTTATTTTGCTGAGTTCTGGTCCGTGTGATATTCTGAGCCTCTCACAAAAGTCGGGAGATCTATCTTGTTTTTCAACATACGCTATTGATGTGTGACATGCAGCCCGTGGAAAATGTGCCATTGGATAGACTTTGTAAATCCATCTGCTCTGACACTCTGATAAAGGTCAGTTGTGGAATGGGAGGACATTTACCAATCCCTTCTGTTCTTATCCATTTTAGTTCTCATTCTTCTCAGTCCATGAAATTGCTAAATTCTCTAGCTGAGGATGCTACACAGACCTGATTTTTTTAAACATCCTCATCAGTGTAACCATGCACGGGGACACATGGATACTCTGCATGCCCCTAACTTTTGAGGTCCTTACATAAGCTCGCTAGGATAATGTTCAACAAAAGTCAGAGCCAGAGTGGATTTTAAATATTAAATAAGATCTAGGAGAAACTCCATCTCATGCTGAGCTAGATGTTCTTGGTCATAGCATCTTAGATGGAGATAGTACGCTACTATGGAAGTGCTTGGAGGTATCCACTGGGGAGTCTCCTCTCTGTGAATTGAATTCCCTGATGAACAATTATAGTTATATTCTGCAGCTAAGGATTCTCTCTTCTGTAGACACTCCATCCTCCTTTTCCTACCCTCTCTATAGTCCCCTCCGATTTTATGTAAACCCAGATCATTTTTTTTTTGAAAATCCAATTAACTAAAAGGAAACTGACTTATTTTTTTTACCCATGAAGTCTCACATTTAGGAAAAATTCTAAGTATTAGCAAATTTAATCATTAGGAAAGTGTAAGTCATTTCCTAGAATCTCTTGAGAGATTGGGATGGTAGAAAGAGGAAGAGAATGAAAACGTCCAGCTGGCTGAATTAATTTCACGCACTTGCCTGTTTTTACTTTGCATGTTAAGGATTCAGAAGCCTTTCCTAAGTGATAGGAGAAGGAAGAATATTGAGAAATTTCCTTGAAAATCAGTGTGAGGATGTTGATGATGTCCAAGAAAGAGAAATGATTTGTTGTGAAAAGAGGTTCTTTCTGTCTTTTGCTCATTAGAAACAGGGAGGTAATGAGAAAAGAAAGAATGAGGATAGGTTGGAAGACAAGATTGATGGATTCCTCTCTCTGTTTGTTTCTATTTCTCAGGCTATTTATGTATTTTCTTTGTATTTGCTCCTTCTGTTACCTTGTTAATGACAGACTTGGTGATAACAGAGAATGTATGAAAAGTTTGTGCTCGAATTGGTGCAAAATTCATCTTCTTACTTTCAAAAGCACAAGTAATTTCTTCCAGATCCTCTCATATGAACAAAGTGCCAATAAGAGAACAATATGTTTCTTATTATGGAGAAGTCATCTATCCATCCATCCATCCATCCATCCATCCATCCATTCATTCATCCATCCATCCATCCAACTATCCATTCATTCATCCATCCGTTCAACTATCCATCCATCCATCCATCCATCCATCCATCCATCCATCAATCCGTCCATCCATCTATCCATTCATTCATCCATCCATTCAACTATCCATCCATCCATCCATCCATCCATCCATCCATTTACCTCTACATACATATGTATTTCATCCCCAGTTTTTATTAAGATGGCATATTGGTATTGCTTTGTCATTATTCCAGTGTATTTCAAAAAAGAATTAGTAGGAGGAGGAGACACACATTCCCCACCAAGTGTGTTATCAAATAGCTTACACATTGCTGATGAAACAAACAGGTACACTTTTTACAAGTCCCTCCTCTAACACCTCTACAGCAATAAAAAATGATGATGTCTAATACACATTGAGCCCATATTATGAGCCACGTACTTATTGACTTGCATAAACTACATAAGTTCACATTAGTTAGCTTTTTCTTGTGGTAACAAAAACATCTGATGAGAAAAAGTCAGGAAAAAGTTTATTTTGGCTCATGGTTTCAGATGATCATCTGACTCCATTGCTCTGGAACTCGGGTGAGCCAGAACATCATGGTGGAAGGGCATGGCGAAGCAAGGATGCTCAGCTCATGGCAGCCAGTAATGAGAGAAAGAGTAAGGAATGAAAGGCCAGGGACAGGATATAGTCCTCAAGGGGGTTTGCCCCATGACCTACTTCCTCAAGATGTACCCACCTCCCTAGAGTTACCACCTGTAGTCCTTCCAAATTATTAACTCATTAAATGGATTAATCCACTAATGAGGTTAGAATTCTCATGATTAAATCATTGCCTAAAAGCTCTACCTCTGATCCTTGTTGTGTTGGGGAAATGCTTTCAACACTATAGCTGTTGGGGGAACATTCCAGACCTAAATTATAACAAATTGTTTTTTAGTGCTAAAAATAGCTATTTTCCTCATTTTTAAGATTAAGATATTCATAGAACTAATTTCTTTTTGTTTTTTTGTTTTTTGTTTTTTGGTACCGGGGATTGAACCCAGCGGCACTCCACCACTGAGCCACATCCCCAGCCCTATTTTGTATTTTATTTAGAGACAGGGTCTCACTGAGTTGCTTAGGGCCTCGCTACGGTGCTGAGGCTGTCTTTGAACTCGTGATCCTCCTGCCTCAGTCTCCCAAGTGCTGGGATTATAGGCGTGGGCCACCATGCCTGGCTAGAACTAATTTCTTTTAAATAATAAACTGTCCTGGAGAGATGGCTCAAAATTAAACTAAGAATTTATGCTGATGAACACATTCCATTAGAATATTGGGTAATTAATCCAGACATTCATTCATTCATCTGTCTCTTTCAGTGCCTAGAATATAACATGTCCTCAATAAATACTTGTCGAGTGAACGAATGCACATGTAAGAAGCTACACTTAGAAGTCTGGCAATGAAAAATTAACCCAAGTAGGACTGGCATCCTTAAGTTTGGTCATGGAAATCCACCTTGTAACTAAATGGCAGCTGTTGAAGACATAGGCTGGCTGAGGTGGCACACACCCGTAATCCCAGCAGCTTGGGAGGCCAAGGCAGGAGGATAGCGAGCTTGAGGTCAGTCTCAGTAGCTTAGCGAGACCCTAAGCAACTTAATGAGGACTGTCTCAAAATAAAAAGGGCCGTGGATGTGGCTGGTTAAGTGCCCCTAAATTTAATACCCAATATCAAAAGTAATAAAAATAAATAAAGGCAGAAATAAAATATCAAAAGAGAATTCTTGGAGAAAAATACAGCTTACAAGTGTGGGACCAGAAATAGTTACTGGAAGAGAGATGATTGGGATTTGACCATAGGGGGGTCAAGAAGTGAAGAATCATGAAAAGAAAGACCTGGGAAGGAAAGGAGAAGAATTTACAGAAAGATGAGCTGGAAGAAGGAGGTCCTGCCACAGAAGTCACTGTATTATCCAAGTGCAGAGAGCTTCTCCTCAAAATCGATTTGAGGAAAACTTGAACTTTCCCACCAGCATGAAAGCAATCAACAAATAACAACCCCTTGCCCACCCTGAAGATGCCATGCCCTAACCTCTAGAACTCAGCTGCTTTGATTCACCCTAGGGAGGTGTGTATGGCTGGAGGAAGTAGGTCATGGGGAGAACCCCCTTGAGGACTATATCCTGTCCCTGGCTTCTCATTCCTTACTCTTTCTCTCTCATTATTGGCTACCATGAGCTGAGCATCTCTGCTCTACCACACCCTTCCACCATGATGCTCTGGCTCACCTGAGTCCCAGAGCAATGGAGTCAGATGATTGTGGACTAGGAACTCTGAAACCATGAGACAAAGTACTCTTTTCCCTTGCTGAGTTGTTCTCGTCTTTGAATCTGCTGCTCTGAGTGGCTAGGAAAATGTGATTCAGTCCAGGAGCTTGAAGTTGGAGACGACCCTGGCTTGTTCACCTGGACTTCATGAAATCACAAAGATCCTTGTAAATGGAAGATGAAGGCAAGAGGGTTGGAGTTGCAGAAGCAAGCATGATGACGGAGACAGAGGTCAGATGATGTGACCATGCAGGTGGTCTCCAGAAGCTAGAGAAAGCCCTTGGAAGCCCAAGAGCATTAGATACTCTAGGCTCATCCACAGCGACAAACCTGAAGAGCCACAGCAGGGTGATGTTGGAGATATTTAAGATATCTAAGGTAGCCTGACCCTTGGCTGTGCCTCTGGATGCAATGGGACCTAGACAGAATAACCCGAATGCTTCCCCACGCCCTCCAAGAGGAAATCTATCAGGTCTCGTATTCCAGGAAACAGGCTCCACTTGTCTATCATCATTCTGGGAATTTGGATGTGTGCTTTTTCCAGAAGTCTTCAAGATAGTTGGAGTCTAACCTTCAGCACATCTCTGCCCTGGTGCTCTGCTTCCTGGGCTCACCGACCTTCACCTCCTCATTTCCCTACGCAGAAATGAATGAGTTGTTTCCACAGGAACATAAAAGGCATTAGCAAACGGGACAGCATGGATCTTATCGTTTTTCAGTGTCCCTCTTGAAAAATGACTCCGTTAGATCGTCATCAATAATTATGACATTTTTGAGTTGGATAAAAACCCGTGATCAAACATGCAACCTTCAGAGATTCCTCGGGATACATGAGTTCTATGCTTCACTTTTTGTTTTCTTTTTTCTTTTAAATCATATATATATATATATATATATATATATATATATATATATATATATA
>JAJEJO010004711.1:26873-45237 GCA_020662805.1 Glaucomys volans | reverse complement strand
TGACCCATGCTCTCACCTTCTGTGAGGTCACCTGTGTTGGATGTACCCCATCTGCTCGATCCACTCATCTGTTATTCGACATCAAGTTTGATTCCCTAGCTAGATGTTGTGAATGGCACTTCTATTAACATGGGAGGTCAGGTGTCTTTTCAACATATTGAGGAAATGTTAGTTTTCATTTCTTCCCCCTTTCTTTTGGTCCTGGGGATTGAACCCAGGATTGCTCAACCACTGTAGAATCACATGGGTTATGTACTCCCATATGCACATAGGACAATAATGTGTGATTCATTCTACTATCCTTCCTACCCCATATCCCTACCCTACCTTCCCTCCCCTCTGTCTAAAGTACCTCTACTCTTCCCTATTCCCCCCTTATTGTCAATTTGCATCCACATATCAAAGATAACATTCAGCCTTTGGTTTGGGGGGATTGGCTTATTTGACTTAGCATCATCTTGTCCAGCTCCATGCATTTACTGGCAAGTGTCATAAAGTGATTCTTCTTCATGGCTGAGTAATATTCCATTGTGCAAATGCACTATATTTTCTTGACCCATTCATCTGTTGAAGGGTTGGTTCCATAGCTTAGCTACTGTGAGTTGAGCTGCTATAAACATTGATGTGGCTGTGTCACTGTAGTGTGCATGTTTTTGGCACCTTTGTCTAGTGTGAGAACTGTATTTATGTGGGTCTGTCTCTGTGTCTTCTGGTCTGTAACTCTGGTCTATGTGGCTGTTTTGGGTCAATACCATGCTGATGTTGTTACCATGGGTCCGTAGTAGAGCTTGAGGTCTGGTGTTGCGATGCCTCCCGCTTCCCTCTTCTTGCTAAGGATTGCCTTGGCTCTTCTGGGTCTCTTATTTTTTCCAAATGGGTTTCATGATGGCTTCTTCTAGTTCTAGCCCATGTTCATAAGTATGACCCAAGGCCCTCAAGGTCATACAGCTAATCAGGTATTTTGAACCTTAATAGGTTTGTCTGCAAACATCAATGATCTCCCATGAACCAAGGTTCCCAAGCTGGGTGATTTCAACCCCTGGAAACTCATCCACTGCATCGTGCTTCATGCAAATCTCATTCTAAAAAATACTCCACGTGGCAACATTGTTTTCTCTTAACTTAGACCGCACGAATGGTTCTCCACCGCGGAAACTCTGCACCCTCTGCCTCCGGTTACAGGACATTTGGAAATGTCTGTGGTTATTGCTGGTTGTTAAATTTGGACTATTGGAAATATCTGTGGATGAGTCTGGTTGTCAAGCCTGGGCAGCAGAACTGACATCGGCTCCTCGTGGGTAGAGATCAGAGATGCTGCTCAGCATCCTTCGATGCACAGGACAGACTGCTACAGGGAGGGATTATCTGATCCGAAATGTTAGTAGTGCCAAAATCAATCGCAGTTGAGAAATTCCGTACTCTTCCTGTACAAATTTAAACTTTGCTTTGAGGAAATAAAATAAAATAAAAAAGAACATGCCCTTTGCTATTCTGCTATTGTTCTGTGGATATAAATATTCACCACTGATGGCTGCAGCATTTAATCCAATTCATTTTTATAAATCTTGCCTCCCACCTCTTTATGATTTTTTTTCCCTTGTGGGTGAATTTTTTGCTGCTATGAATTTGTTTATTGTTCTTTTCTGTGTGTCTAGAGTGTTTTGCTATTTATTCCTCAGCTCTGGGATACTTCTGAGGGGTGCACTATAGAATAAATAAGAATGATGACGATGTTTGCAGTACTTATCTCCAGCAATTTCAAGAGCCTCATCTTGAAAGGAGACAGAGAAAGAAATGACAAAGGCGTCAGCTTGCATCTTTGCATTTTGCCTATAAATATGCTCGGAGTGGCTTTCCCCGGTAGTGAGTCGTTCAGAGACCATCTTTCTGCGATGAGTTTGCATCCAGTGGTTGGATGGGTTTTGCCCTTGGATCCCTTCGATTTGTCTTCATTTTGCAGTTTATTCTGTTAATTAGAAAAGGTTATAAGATTAATAACCAGTCATCGCTAATGCATTCAATGGGCGCACGTGAGCTGGATGAGTCTGCTCCCCCTAAAGGGATATAAATGATCGGTTCGCACCAATCCTATCAAACCGCTGATGGACTGAGGAGCCCGCAAAGTGCCCCAGGCGACAATGGTCTTTTAACGATTTTCAGAATCATCCAAACATCAAAAATGCAATTATGGCCGATGCGCGTAGTTAATTAACTCTCTGGTGGGGGGAGATGCTATTAATTACAATCATGCTAATCGTGCGAGTGGGTTCTCCTTGACCGCGAAGAATAGCAGTAACATCGGATGTTTGTCATGCAACCAGAGTTTTAGGGTGGCATAGGGTTCAGCAGAGGCTGAAGGATTTTCATGTGCACACAGTGTGACTTTCACGACTGGAGCTTGCCTTCCGCTTTTGCAAACTCGACCATGATTTAGAAAGTGTGTAAAGTCACGTAGGAGGTGAGAACCCAGGGCTAGACCCATTCCTGGTGACTTTGAGTCATTTCTTTTTTTGGTTTAGAAACTATACCAGTTTTTTTTGGAGAGGGGAGGTGCAGGGGATGCTAATAACATTATAAAGCCTGGGTCTAGGGGTTGCAGGATGCTCAGGGTGTCCCTAATGTCCTCTTCCCAGGGACTTGGTCTGCTCATGATGTTTTATTCTGCTATGGCCTCGAATTAACGGAAGAACTGCAGGAGAGTTCCCACAAGTCCTGCCTACCCGTGAATTGGACTTGCCAATCACTGACATTTTGACCGAATCTCCTGATTCTCGCCTCCGTTTCTCCTTCCTCCCCCACCCTGTAAAACAGGCCGCCCCCCCATTATGCACGGGAGATCCATTCCAAGACCTCCCAATGGTCGTTAGAAACCATGGTTTGCACCGAACCTTCTCCATTCTGTGTTTTTCCCCATACACATCCTGGTGAGGGAGCTTAATTTCTACAACAGCCCAGGGGTTCTGACACTCTTGTGCATAGGCCCAGATCCCAAGGGCGAGGACTCGGAACCATAGTGCATTTTTTTTTTAATTGTTTTGTTGGTTTGTTTGGTTTTTATTTTTACAGACTGCATTTTGATTCATTGTGCACAAATGGGATGCAAATTTTCGTTTCTATGGTTGTTCACGATGTAGATTCATGCCATTCATGTGATCATACGTGTGCATAGGGTGATGATATTTGTCTCATTCCACCATCTTTCATACCCCCCCTTTCCCTGTACATAAAGTTCGTGAATTCTTCTCTTACCTCTCATCCCGCCACCCTCATTACGTACCAACCTAGGTGCCCTTCAACAGATGAATGGATAAAGAAACTGCGATATATATACACAATGGAATATTATTCAGCCATAAAGAAGAAAAATACTCTGGCATTTGCAGATAAATGGATGGAATTGGAGAATATCATGCTAAGTGAAATAAGCCAATCCCAAAAATCCAAAGGCCACATGCTTTCTGTGATGAGTGGATGATGACACATAGTGTGGGTTTTATTGCTGTTCTAATAACTTTCTGCTCCTCCGTCTCTTACTCTTGTCCCCCTGTTGTGATATTCCACGTCGTCAATGCGATGGAATCTTCTTTGGATGTTTTCCTATAGAGGGTCTCAGTTGATTTTTCTCTTTCTGTAACAAAACACCACAGACCAGGTCATTTGTGAAGAATGGAAGTTACCTGGCCCCCAGTTCTGGAGGCTGGGTTGAACGGAAGCACAGTGGACCTAGTTGCTATGCTGCCGCACGGGACTGGGGTGCAGACTGGGGTGTCTCTTCGTCTTCGTATAAAAGCCACTAATGGCCGGGTGTGGTGGCGCACGCCTGTAATCCCAGCACCTGGGAGGCTGAGGCAGGAGGATCGTGAGTTCAAAGCCAGCCTCAGCAACTTAGCGAGGCCCTAAGCAACTCAGTGAGACCCTGTCCCTAAATAAAATGCAAAATAGGGCTGGGGGTGTGGCTCAGTGGTGGGAATGCCCTTGGGTTCAATCTCCAGTATAAAAAAAAAAAAAAAGCCACTAATGCCACCACGGGGCCCTACCACCATGGCCTTATCTAATCTTAATTACCTCCCCAAAGTCCCACCTCCAAACTGCATTAACAGATGAATTTGGGGTTTAAGTCTCCAACCCATGAACTTCTGGGAAACATATTCAAACTCAAGCATGGAGAATGTGTCAGCTTGTAGTATAATAAGTTTTTTGTTTGTATGTTTGTTTGTTTGTTTGAAATTTCCCTGTAATACTGTGGGGTATTATGTGGGTATTCAATAAATCTGGAAATAACAAGCATACACTATTTAATGAACACACCTTTGAATTAAAAAAAAAAATTACCTTCTAATTTGGAAGCAACCAGAGTCCGGGACCTAAATGCAGAACACTGATCCAACACCTGGGCTGTGAAATTCAGAGTGCAGTTTCCGGATGATTCCGTGCCAGCCTGACTTGACTTTGGGGTGACCTGCGTTCACATCACGCTCCCCAAACTCCTGCTGAATTCTCCCCGTCCCACGATAACCTCGTACCTACTGGATTGTTGAAACTTAAAAAGCACCAGACATTTAAGTAGAAAGAGGTTCACCGCTTTGAAAAGGTAGGGAGCTGTCTGCCAGTGATCAGCTGCTCATTCTTAAAGTACGATGATCATCTATACTGAACATCTATCGATTTTGGAAGCACTTTTATTTCACATTCAGCGGATTTGAGAGAGAGTTTTACTAACTTGCGCTGGAATTTGTGGTCCTCCTGCCTCAGCCTCCCGAGTAGCTGGGATTAGAGGTGTGCACCTCTGAGCCTGGCTTCTCTATTCATTTTTAGCACTAGAAAGATTTGTTGGAAAGGAAGAGGATAAAGAAGAGAAGGATGAGGAAGGAAGGAAGAAAAAAAGAAGAAGAAATAAGAAGGAAGGAGTGGAGAAGACGTAGAATATTTAATAGTTCAGTGTGTTGGATTTGGCAGTAGAGATGGCTATCATTAAAACCTGAGTGGTTTAAAACAATACCTGTTTATTAGCATGATTTCCCGGGGTCCAGACTCCCATCCCGGCTGAGCTGGCCTCTCAGGCTCAGGCCCTCAAAACTTGCATGCAGACATTACCTTGGGTGGTCCTCCCAGCTCGGGTCTTGGCTGGGATGGCTCCGGTTCTGAGCGGTTCTTGTCAATCTTCAGATTCTTGCTTGCTGTTGGCTGGAGACCAGCCTCAGATCCTTGCTGTGGAGAACTCCAACGTGGGGTTGATTGGTGGTCTGCAGGGTGGCACCCTGGGTCATCAGAGGAAGCAAGAGGATCGGCTAGCAAGAGAAAAGTAAGGGGGTGGGGAGAGCTGGGGAGATGTTATAAAGACAGAAGGAGTAGAAGAAGGAGGTTGAGGGGCAGGGAGGAGGGACAGAAAAGGAGAGGAGGTGCACGTCGAGCTTTGTACAATTAGCTCTGAGCATGTATGAATACATCACTCTGAACCCCACCTTCAGGCACATCTATAAAGCTCCAATTGAAATCAACAGATGTGCGCATGGAAGACCAATGGAGTAGAAGAGCCCCAGGAGGAGGAGAGGGCTGGAGTGGGGACACCAGGATGAGATGGAGGAACCTCACTCCATGCATGCACAATCACGTCAAAATGAAACCAACTCTTATGGACAAAGATGATGCATTGCATAAAAAAATGGATCACTTATTAAGAACACAAGCAATAATAGGTGTTGGCGAGGATGTGGGGAAAATGTCCACTCGTTCATTGCAAATTGGTGCAGCCTCTTTGGAAAGCAGTATGGAGATTCCTCAGAAAACTTGGAATGGACCCACCATCTGACCCACTCCTCAGTTTATACCCAAAGGACTTAAAATCAGCATACTAGAGTGACACAGCCACATCAATGTTTATAGCAGGTCAACTCACAGTAGCTAAACTATGGACCAACCTAGGTGCCCTTCAACAGATGAATGGATAAAGAAAATGTGGTGTATATACACAATGGAATATTACTCAGCCATAAAGAAGAATGAAGTTATGACATTTGCAAGTAAGTGGATGGAATTGGAGAATATCTTGCAAAGTGAAATAAGCAAATCCCAAAAAACCAAAGGCCGAATGTTTTCCTTGATAAGTGGATGATGACACATAATGGGGGTGGGAGGGTCAGGGTTAAAAGAAGAATGGAGGAACTTTGGATTATGTAGAGGGAAATGACAGGGAGGAGGGAGCAGGTGTGTGAAAGATGGTGGAATGAGACTTACATCATCACCCAATGTACATGTATGATTACACGAATGGTGTGAATCTACATCGTGCACAATGGGAGAAATGAATAGTTGCACCCCATTTGTGTGAATCAAAATGCAGTCTGTAAAAATTTTAAAAAAATTATAAAAGGACCAAAGAAAAACTGAATCAGGAAATAGAAAAGAACGGTGCTCTTCTTCTCCTGCCTATAATTCATGTATTCAGGAGTTCTAAAAAGTTTTTTTTTTTTTTTTAAGCACTTGGTAGATCCAGCACACTCATCTTGCTGAATTCTCAGGAAAGAAGAGGGCAAATCAAACGTGACCTCCGCTCTTAAAATTTCACACCAACTTGTTTTAATTGCTTCAAGTTATTGCAGTTGTAGAATCCTATTAAAATTCTATCACAATAAGTGTTTTCCGCCTGTCAAGACACAGAAGGCTTTAATAAAACTAACTTCCATCTCTTCAAAAAAATGGACCTTTTAATGTTCTTTGGGGATTTCCATTCTAGGGATGAATCTCCAAAATAAATAGAGATGTGATTCAAAAAGAGAGAGAGAGAGAAAGAGAGAGAACCCATGAGCAAGATGGAAGTCATAGCTCTTACAAGCTCATGGGGAAGTTACGTGCATTACTTTTCAACATTCTTACGACATTCCACCCATGGGTGGTCATGAAATTTCAGACCTGAGGACAGGGGAGTCACAAGAAGATGGGAATTCAAGACTTGGGGATCCCTGGGGCGGGACGGGCCTGCTAGAGTTCTGCCTTCCACAGATGTCTACGCTCGCTCATGAAATTAGGACCAGCAGGTTAAGTGAAACGATCAAAGTTTCAGAACAGGCTAACCAGACTGTAAAGAATGGAGTCTCTACGGTGGGTCCCCAGTGCAATGACTGCCCCCCAACTTTTAGTCTGCATGGGTCCCCAAGAACATGGGTGTGGGTGGTGAGACTCCAAGGTCCAGGGGATGATTCTGTGAGTGGCCCACGGTGCTGACCCCACAGGCTTTCTTTTCCGAGAAGCAATGGGCCTGCAGCCCTACCTGGCCTCCGGGGACAGGCCGCGTCCCCTTCCTCAGCAAACTACCTGTGACCTGCAGGGGAAATGCAGTCACAGAGGAACCAAGTGACCCTAACGGGCACCATTAAAGCCTTTTTCAACTGGGAGAGAACTGGAGGTTCCTATGTGAATACTCCATTCAACTCCTTTGTCCCAGAGAGGCAGGGAAACGGAAATTGAGCGTGAATCCAAATGGGAGTTACAGGAAGGATTGAAACTCAGGCTAAAGGACACAGCCCAGCCAATAGGCTTGATCCTTTTTCAATGCCCGTTTAGCTACATTTGATCAATGCTTATGCACCAAAGCCACGTAAGCCCCTAAACCAGCACACCAAAATGGGCTTTCTTGCTAGGAGGCCCCCTCCCCAAGCATTTCTTCTTCTTCTCCATTATTATCCATGCATTTTATTCTTCCCATCTGCAAGACAAGAACCCAGAAGCAAATTGGCAGACCTGGGAAGTCCACTCTCGCCTGCGAACGCGGGTCCCACCATGAATGCCGCGGGATGCTAAGGACTGAGTCAGATTCCATCATGACCCTGCCAGCTTCTGGCTTTCAACCATGGAGCCAGACTTTGTCCAGGCAATCAGGCTGGGTTCCCAAATCCTCTCCCAAGCCTGCTTCTCGTCTGGTTTGGCTGTGTGGACCCCACCTGCATTCATGACCTTTACAATACAATGGCAATCAAGAGATGAGGATCTCTTTTGAAATACGCTTCTGTGACGATTTCACAAAATGCAGGCTGACCCTCCCTGGAACCCTGACCTTGAAATCTCAGTCACAGATCTGCAAAGCTATTCAACCTGCGTGGTTTCCGGGCGAGTCTGAAATGACGAGGCTTTTATTTCCAACACTAGAAGACCCTTTTAAGATTGCTTTCAAGTCCAGCCATTGACACTGACCTGCTTTCTAAGGACGTCCCATTCTGTTTCTCTTTAGGAGTCACGTGATCCCCCTGCTTTCAACCAGAGCCCTGTGCAGGGAAATGGGTTGCCAGTCAACCCAGAGACTGAGCTTTGAGATGACCCTGTCCCAAATCCTATTGCGGTGAAGAGTCCAAGTTTCTTTCCGTTTCCTTGGGTAACAAATTCATCACCAAGAAGATTCAGCTCCATTTTTCAGGAAACGATACGGTTAATCCCTCTGTGAACTAGGTATTTAGGGACCGCCTCCCTGAGCCCAAGGAGAGGAAGGTCGGGATCCTTTGGGAATCTTATACGGTTCTACCATCTCTCAAATGCACCTGTCAAAAATGATGTGCATATGTAACATTTCATCTCGATTAACTGTTAGCAGTTCTTCTTCCTCACATGGTGAGGTCCACCTTGAGCAAATTCTCATATTCATCGATGCATGCCAGGGACCTTGCCCTGGGTGAGGTCTGGAGATACTAAGCAAAATTACATCTTCTAGCCGGGCGTGGTGGCACACGATTGTAATCCAAGCGACTTGGGAGGCTAAGTCAGGAGGATCGAGAGTTCAAAGCCAGCCTCAGCAACTTAGCAAGGCCCTAAGCAACTCAGTGAGACCCTGTCTCTAAATAAAATACAAAATAGGGCTGGGGATGTGGCTCAGTGGCCGAGTGCCCCTGAGTTCAATTCCTGGTTCCAAAAAATAAAATTACATCTTCTTTTCCCCTCAAATTCTTACAGTCAAAAAGAGAATGTAATATAGAATCTAGCAAATAAAATGGACTTTGAGAAGCTTGAGAAAATACCCGCTTGTTGTTTGGAAGGGTAAGCTGCAGTTCACGATGCGTAGGAGGGGAGACACAGTCTCGTGGGCCAAACAAACCACATTGTTTTGTGAACTGTTCTGAGCATTTTAAACAAGTAATGCGATTTCAATATTATGGGCAAAAGCAGCCCATGACTAATTCAATAGTAGGGAGTCAACAGGGCTTGCTAGATTCCGTGTGCCAAGCTAAGGAGATTGGATTTCTTCTTGGTAATGCTTTAGGGTGGGAGACCTGCAGAAATAACTCTGGAGAAATTAATATGTTTAAAGGGGAGAATAGAGGATGGAGCTGCCATTGAACAGAGGAAAAATGGATGGATGGGGGAAGTTCAGAGATACCTCTAGAGCAGGACGATTCAAAGACCAAGAGCTGAAGTCCCAAGAAAGAAGAAAAGGAATTACTGCAAGCCTGTCTTAGATGACACCTCCTTCTCTGTGAAAACAGGTGGGCTGAGGACATAGCTCAGTTGGTAGAGTGCCTGTCTTGCAAGCACAAGGTCCTGGGTTCAATCCCCAACACACACACACACAAAAATTTTTCCCCTGGAGACCTTGGTGGAGCCATGAAAACCTGGGCTTTGGTGGTGTGCTATTAAGGGGAAGCAGAGCAGATGGGATCACTAGGGTTTGGTGGAATGACTTGCTCCATCGAGTTGAGAATCCCAAGCACTCCACACTCCAGAGTATAAAGTACAATGGTAATCGTGAGAATAAGTCTTCCTCCATCCCCAACAACTAGAAGACTTCAAATTATTTTGGTGGTGAGCAGAGGGGAGCTCACGACTGCTATGGTTTAGATACGAGGTATCCCAAAAACCTCATGGATGAGACAATGCAAAAGGTTAAGAGAAGAAATGATTGGGTTATGAGATCCTTAAGCTAATCAGTGGATTAATCCACTTGAATGGGCTAACTGGGTGGTGACTGTGGGCAGATGGGGTGTGGCTGGAGGAGCTGGGTTACTGGGCCCCTGCCTTTGGGGTTTCTATCTTGTCCCTGGTGAGCAGAGCTCTCTCTGCTCCCTGGTGACACATCCTGAGCTGCTCTCCTCCTCCATGCCCTTCCGCCATTTTGTTCTGCCTCACCTTGGGCCAGAGCCATGGAGTTGGCCCACCATGGACGGAACCTCTGAATCCATGAGACCAAATATACTTTTCCTCCTCTAAGTTTAGAGGTGAAATGATGGAGTTTTGAGAGGTGTAACCTCATCAGTGGATTAATATGGACTGATATGGACTAACTGGGTGGTGACTATAGGCAGGTGGGGTGTGGCTGGAGGAGGTGGTCACTGGGCACCTGCCTTTGGGGTTGATATCTTGTCCCTGGTGAGCAGAGCTCTCTCTGCTTCCTGGTGCCATGTCCTGAGCTGCTCTCCTCCTCCATGCCCTTCCGCCATGATGTTCTGCCTCACCTTGGGCCAGAGCCATGGAGTCAGCCAACCATGGACTGAACCTCTGAAATCATGAGCCCTAAATGAATTTTTCCTCTTCTAATTGCTCTTTTCAGGTCTTTTGATCACAGCAGCAAAAATAATGTAACTAAAACAAGTACTTTTCATATTCCCCCAAAATCTTTGAATACGTTTTGGTCGATCCAATATAGCTAATTGCAGTAGATGAAGGATAAGATCACCTAGCCAGGAAATTTATTAGAGAAATATATTTTCATTAATGTTGAGTTTTGTGAACAAAAAATAAATAAAAGGGAACATTGCAAGTATATATACACAGATTTTTCAGCCCTTGTAGTCCTGAAAAAAATGTCACTTGGTTCTGATGTAGTATCATTTAAAAAAAAAATACAGTGCTGGAAGTATTTGTTAAAATTCTCTTTTTCTTTCCTATTCTTTCTTTTGTACCAGGTGAGGGATTGGCTCATAAGTATTCTCCCTTACACTGACTTGTCAGTTATAAGAATGAAGATTATGCTGGTAACAAAAAAATGATTTATTGAATGTTTCTTTCTCAGTTCTTTGTAAGAGTTAGAATGAAATTGGAATTATTTGTACCTTGAATGCTTTGTGCAACTCATTGATGAAGCCAGGTGGCCCTCGTTTTTCTTTAACAGAAATAGTGGGGCTGGAAATTCAGTTTTATTAATGAATGCATGACGGGACTTGATGCTTTCTCTTTCTTCTCTCAGTTTGGAAGTGACATCTTTCCAGGGATGCATTGCCTTCGTGACTTTCCTTTGTAAAGCAGTAAGATCTGTGTGGCCTTCCAAGTTTCTGGTGTTGATTATTGCTGCCTTCTGCCCTTCCCAACCCATTGATCAGTCTTGCTGATTTGTTAATTTTGTTAGGCTTTTTGAAGAACTGACTTTTGGTTTTGTCAGTTTTCCATATATTTTTATATTTTATTTTTAAATATGTATATAACTATATATTTACATATAAGTATTTACATATATAAATGAATATATATTTACATAAATACTTTATACATCTTCCTATATATTACATATATATTTACATATAAATATATATTTACATACATGCTTATATATTACTATATATATATATTTCCCTATATATTTTAGGGGAAACTGACAAACCATTCATGCACACATCCTCATTTGGACCAATTCTCTTTTTTCTCTTGAATGCATATGGTGGTTGGCTGAATGGTAAATCATAGAAGAAATGACCAAACTCTTCTCTAGAGCAGCTACTTTGTATTAATCAGTATATTCTGGTGACAGGAGAGAAATATCTTGATTTCCAGTCCCTCCAACTGATTTTGCAACTAAGGAGTCTTAAAAGAAACTCAGGGTATAAACTAAAGCCAGTCTAGAAAGTTCTATTTATTGGGACAGAAAATAATATCATTAACATTAAAATAAGCATACTGTAGTGACACAGCCACATCAATGTTTATAGCAGCTCAACTCACAATAGCTAAGCTAGGGAACCACCTTTAGGTACTCTTCAAGAGATGAATGAATGAAGAAAACGTGGTGTATATCTACAATGGAATATTACTCAGCCATAAAGAAGAATGGAATGATGGCATTTGCTGATAAATGGTTGGAGCGGGAGATGATCATGCTAAGTGAAATAAGCCAAACCCAAAAAACCAAAGGCTGAATGTTCTCTCTGATATGAAGATGCTAATTCACAATAAGGGGGGAATAGGGAAGAATAGAGGTACTTTATATTAGGTAGAGGGGAGTGAAGGGAGGGAAGGGCATGGGGTAGGAAGGACAGTAGAGGAAACAGACATCATGACCTCATGTGCATGTGTGGCTGCATGACCATGTGATCCTGCAACATGTCAATCAGAAAAATGAGAGATGACCCTCCATTTATGTCTGATCTATCAAAATGCATCAATGCATTCCACTGTCATGTGCAACTCATTAGAGCAAATTAAAAAAAAAACAGTTTTGGCAAGTAACCAGTTTTCTTTCTGTTTAAAATCAAGTAGGATTTTTTCAGAATTTCCTTGGAAATGAAGCTCCAGAGTCCTTAGCACGGTGTTGAAGTTGGTGGCAACTTTCCTTCCATCTGTGAACAGTGTAGGTTGCCCTCCTTCCACACCAGACTAAAGAGCTTGTATTTCCATGCAAAAATCCACTTGCTATTCTTCCTGTTAAGACATATTTCTTTTTCTTCTGTTGTTTTGGTATGAGGAGTCTCCCAAAAGCTGATGTGAGAGACAATGTAAGAAAGTTCAGGGATGAAATGATTGGGTTATGAGAATTGCAACCTAGTCAGTGGATTAATCCACTTGAATGGACTCGCTGAGTGGTGACTGTAGGCAGGTGGGGTGTGGCTGGAGGAGCTGGGTCCCTGGGCACCTGCCTTTGGGGTTTCTATCTTGTCCCTGGTGAGCAGAGCTCTCTCTGCCCCCTGGTGCCATGTCCTGAGCTGCTCTCCTCCTCCATGCCCTTCCGCCATTTTGTTCTGCCTCACCTTGGGCCAGAGCCATGGAGTTGGCCAACCATGGACTGAACCTCTGAAACCATGAGCCCAAATGAACTTTTCCTCTTCTAGAATTGTTCTTGTTGGATATTTTGGTCACAGAGATGAAAAAGCTGACTGAAGCTTCTTCCCTGATTCTTCACTCTTATTGTTTCTGGGTTGATTCCCTACCTCTCAGCTGTTCCCACATCAGCTTGGATTTTTCCATTCCCACAACACCCTTGACCTTCTCTTGCGAAGCTCTTCATGTGGCCCTTGTATCTGCTGGGGCATGGGACTCAGCACGCACACTGATCTTTTATTCCACCCTGATATTTTGCTGCTAACCATACCAAGAGGTGCATGGCTGTCAGTCCAAGGAGAGCGAATGTCAGAAGGCGCTCTTGGATTGCCTTGTGGGTACCATCACTGTGAATTCATTTCATTCTGACCTCAATCCTCTCTACTTAAGAACCCATAAAATTGTCCTTGTCTACACAAATGTCACGAAACATACATATTAATAATGCACCTCCTCATAACTAATGCAATGGAACCAGGTGCTCAATATCTAAAATAGAGACTCCCCTGGTTGGTGCTTTGGGAAACATTGTTCCTTCCTTGCTGATGTCCGTTCCACAAGTAAAGATTCCCTCTCAGCCGCCACGTTCATAACAAGTCGTACATTTTCACAATTCGCATCCGACTCCTTGTGTTTCAAATTAGCAACCCTTGAAGGAGACCTGTTCACAGGAATGAAATTTGAATTGTAGATCGAGTGACACTTTGCAAGGCTGAGGTCCCATCCTAACCCTCCAACACCACCAAGACTTAATTTATGCAGCGACATCGCGGAGAGAGAGAAGTAAGTGCTGTTTAATTTTTCCCAGATTCAAAGAGGACAGGGGAGGGAGACCAGCTTCCAGATAAAGGAGGAAAATAAGAGGAACCAGGGAGAGATGATTATGCAGGAATGCCCTAGTCAAAGTGTCTTAGGACACGGGAGTGACAAACATCTTCCTGATCGTCCAGGCTGTGCAGAGGGAAAGAGCCATGCTCTTGGTTCATTGAAGGATGTTTTCATCTCAAATGTGGGAGACCACAGATCGACTCCCAGAGAGATTGGAAAGCTAGAGTTAAAACGTTTCGGCCAGCTCCCCGGAGCTGTGGATTGCAAGACATCGTAGCAGTTCGCTATAGGTTCATGGATGGGCATCACAGACAGAGTCACCTTGGCACAATGACTTCCGAAAAATCCACAAGCCCAGAATAAGATATTGCAAATACCACCTGATAACAGAAAAGCATTTTAAAGGTATATCCGTTGGGGCTTCTGTGTGGAAATCATTCTGACCTTCTGTTGCTCTATGAGAGCGAATTGCCCTTCAGTTCTAAAAGCCCTGAAAGGGATTGGGTACAATGTGACTTTCAAATGTAGCTGCCTAGGATTGTTTTTTTCTTCCTTTTAAAATTCTTAAAATTTGTTCTAACTAGTTGCACCTGACAGTGGAATGCATGGATGCATTTTGATAGATCAGACATAAATGGAGTGCCATCTCTCATTTTTCTGATTGACATGTTGCAGGATCACATGGTCATGCAGCCACACATGCACATGAGGTCATGATGTCTGTTTCCTCTACTGTCCTTCCTACCCCATGCCCTTGCCTCCCTTCACTCCCTCTACCTAATATAAACTAACTCTATTCTTCCCTAGCCCCCCTTATTGTGAATTAGCATCTACAAGCGTCTTTTGATGTCCAGTTATTATAGCACCTTAACCCACTTTTAATACTTAAGGTGTGTTTCTCTCTCTCTCTTTCTCTCTCTCTCTGTTCATGCTTTCCATCCCAGGTAGCAAACAGGAATTTCTTCTCATTCAATCATTGCTCAAAGGCTCAATGTCACTTTATTTTTTAAAAGCCATTGAGCAGGAGCAATGAGAGATCAAAGTTCAGATTCTGGAAACCGTCTACAGGGATATGACCTTAAAATTACATATGCGGACCACCATGTTACCCAGAGCGATTTTGTGCATATTTTTCTTTAGTGCGTCATAGCTGTACCTATGGATGGATGTGTGGCATGTGGTTCTGCAAACACTAAAAGTATAATTTGGCCAGTATCGCTCCCCTGTAGCTCCCCTTTCTCTCTCCTCTGCTCTCCCCCTGGTCCCTTGAGTTTTGGATCATTTTAGTCCACGTAGAGTGTTCCCTATCACATTTCATTACCAGGCAAGATGAGAAAATGGAAACCATCTTTGTGGATAAGGTCCACAAAGATGGTTTCCATTTTTCTATAGTTTTTCTTCACTCTCTTTTCTTTTCCTGTATTTCTAATTTGAAGATTTTTTTTTTTCTATAGCTTTTCTTCATTTTCTTTTCATCTGTTTCTGGTAAGTTAATGTTATATCCTTTCTTCTTCAGTCGGAATCCATTTATCATAATTCTTCATAATGTGTGTGTGTGTGTGAAGCTGGGGATTGAACTCAGGGGCACGTTGCCACTGAGCCACATCCTCAGTCCTTTTTATATTTTATTTTTAAATGGGGTCTCACTAAGTTGCTGAGGCTGGCCTCGAGCTTGTGATCCTCCTGCCTCAGCCTCCTGAGTTGCTAGCATTACCAGTGTGCATCTCTGAGCCCAGCTTAATACCTTCTATTTAAAGCAACACACACTTGCTAAGCAAGTGCGTGAAAGCTTGTGTTAGTTTCTCCTCTGGGGAGATGGGCAGAAATGTACAAAAACTCATCACCTGCCTTGGGATCGTTAGGCCGACGTTAGAAATGCAACCCAAAGCATTCAAAGAGAAGGAAATATCAGTCTCTTGCACAAAACATCCAAGTTGCAGGAGATAATGACTGTCCCAGATTTAGGAGCCACTGTGAATTGGGGGAGTGTCCGGAGGCCCCCGGAGAGAATGTTTTCCGCTTGCCGTAGAATTTCACTGGACCAGTGTGAGCATCATTTATTTACCACCAAACTTTGGCTACTATCGAGAAATTTGGAACATGAGTTTTCTACATTTTTTTCCCCAAAGAAGTTCAAAATAAACAACTGATGGATTCAGTCACAAGGAGAATATGGAGGAGCAATTGACAATCATCTTCTCATTCCACAATTAAATGCTCTATTTTTTAGGTTGGCGGATTGTGGATTATGCGCAGCTGATTTGCCATTCCTTAGAGCTTCATGACAAGATGAAGATGGGGGTGATTAAGGAAGTGGATGAGAGGCAGGCTGTTCCCTCTTGGCCTCTCCTGTCTGCGTAGCCCCCTTACCATTTTGGTTATATGGAAGTGAAATCAGATCTTCAGGTCCTGCTCACGTGGTTGGAATTTGGTGGGTGCATCTAGAAAGACACACAGGCTCCCATTGATGAGGTTTTAGCCCCCAGTTACCCGCCCCCATCTTAATTAATGAAATTCTGGTTGGACTTGGAGACATCAGCCACTGGAATTCACAGCAAGTTCTCCCCTGTGAGCTAAGCTACTCTTGGCCACTTGTTCTGCTTTGTAACTTTACCTGAGATTGTTTTGCAATCATGTTGCAATATCTTAAATGGGTTCCTTGTCTCGTTTCTTCCTTTCTTTATGATAATAGTTCAGTTCCCAACAAAATGCATATGGTGGAATGAAATAAAAGAGGCCCCTGTTGTGGAGAAGAGGTTGCTTTGGAGATGTAGAATCAAGAAAAAAATCTGTGCATTGATCCATGGATTCCTTTTTTGTCATTCTGTAAGTTGCTTTCTATATTTGGACGTGGTATTAGGGGTCATATATTTTTAACCACGGGACCGTCTCTCAAACCTTCTCAGAACATGCATCATTCCTGGAAGTGCGGATTGGAATGGATGCTCGCTTCAAAGGAAAGAAAAAAGCATGCTAATCCGTTAAAAATTAATCAGCAGAAGACAATGATAGAAAGTAATTTCTATAATAATTCCAGGCGCTTGCAATTAAATCTCTTTTTTTAAAAAAAAATAAATAGGGAGCACGGAACCCAAGGAGGGACAACAGTTTAATGGTTTGCCGTCCATCACTATGAACAACCTGCAACTCAGATTCCTGGTAGGTACAGCCCACCCGGAGATCCATCAAGAGACGCTCATTCCTTCTCGCCCTTGTCTTATGAAAATAAAAGAGGACTCCAACCCAACTGTACCTTGAGCAATTAATATCAAGGAGCGGTAACCGGTATTTATTTTGAGCGGGCAGTGATCCATCTGAGGATGATAATGTTGAACGCTGTCACTTCGCGAAGAACCACATGAATTACAGAAGCCGGAGCCCACAGAGCTCCATCCTTTCACTTGGGTCTTGTCCACTGGCCATTCATAGAACGTCCTTAGAGAGCATGTCCAGGGAGAGAGCGTGCTGAAGACACCGGGAGAACTCACGGGACGCCTGTCATTCATCGGCAGGATGAGTGGAGTCGCCCCTGTCATTCAAAGATTCAGGAAAGATCGAGTTTAGACAGTTGCTATGGTTTCCCCCCAGGACAACCAGTCAAAGCTTGGTCTTCAAGGTGGTGGGACTGGAAGCTGATGGAGCCCTTGAGAGTTGGAGCCTAGTGACAGGTATTTGTGTCATTGGGGACCTGTCTTCAATGAGACCCTGGTCCCTCCCTTGCTGAGGATGTAAGCTGGTTGCTTTATTGTGCATGACCACCATGATATGCTGCCTCCCCAGAGGACCAAGTAATGGAGACACATAGTCACGGAGTAGGTCCTCCGAAAGCATCGGCCCAAATAAACCTTTTCTCTCTGTAAGTGAATTTCTTCAGGCATTTTGTTATAGTGATGGAAATCTGTTATCACTAGAACAGCTGTGTTTGATGAAGGGGAAAAAAATCAGAGTGAGACTTTGGGTAAGAACTGATAGAACATGGATAGCAGGAACATCTGCTCCTATCCAATAGAGACAGGAGACAGGATAGCCAGCCTATCCTGAATGTTTGCTTCCATTTTTTGGCATCAAAAGTTCCTCCATTCTTCTCTCAGCCCCACACCCTCATTCGTATTCTATATCATCATCCACTTATCAAGGAAAATATTCGTCCTTTGTTATTTGGGGATTGGCTTATTTAACTTAGTACAATAATCTCCAATTCCATCCATTTATCTGCTAATGCCATAATATTATTATTCTTTATGGCTGAGTAGTATTCCATTGTGTATATATACCATAGCTTCTTTATCCATTCATCTGTTGAAGGGCATACATCATGCACTACCATAGAAAAGAAAATTTGTGCCCTATTTGTATACAATGAATCAAAATGAAGTCTGTAAAAATTCAAAAAAAATTAATTGATTAAAAAAAATTCCTAGCCAGGCGCGGTGGCACACGCCTGTAATCCCAGCACTTGGGAGGCTGAGGCAGGAGGATCACGAGTTCAAAGCCAGCCTCAGCAACTTAGCGAGGCCCTAAGCAACTCAGT
>JAJEJO010004711.1:0-26473 GCA_020662805.1 Glaucomys volans | reverse complement strand
AAAAAAAAAAAAAAAAAATTCCTTGTGGGGCGGGGGCTGTGGCTCAGTGTTAGAGCACTTGCCTCGCAAGTATGAGGCACCAGGTTTGATCCTCAGCCCCACATAAAAATAAATAAATAAAATAAAGGTATTGTGTCCATCTACAACTAAAAAAATAGTTTTAAAAACTTCCTTGCAAAACAATGAAGGAGAGAAAGGAGCTTCCCACACCCAATATAGAGTCTGTTTCTGTAGTTCTTGCTCACAGGTCAGCTGAGAGTTAGGTTGGGTTTGGATTCAGTAGATCAGGGGTGGGCGTGGACCCTGCCTTTATAACTGGCTGTCAGATGATGCTGTGTTGCTGGTTTGCAAACCACAGTTTGAGACGCAAGCCATCAGGACCCATTTCTATGGGATGTGATGCTGAGTTTTCCATCCACTCAACCATAGGATGCTGGAGTGAGACCACAGGCTCGGGACAAGAACGGTCATACTTATGGACACCAGGTTGAACAACTCCAAAGGTCCAAAATTGCACACGATGCTATCCTTACCACTATTTGATGGATGGGTTCTCTCTTCCGCCATGATATTCTGCCTCACCCTAGCATTGGAATCCTCCAACCATCAACCAGACCTCTAAAATTCTGAGCCTCAAACGAACCTTTCCTCTTACGAGTTGTTCTTGTCAAGTATTTTGGCCACAGTGACGAAAACCTGACATGCACAACTCAGGATGAAGATGTGGGCGTTATCTGCACCCCTGGGTGTACTTGAGTTTGGAGAAGGAGCTCATGGTTTCATAGAAGGTGAAAAGAAAGCAATTCACAGTAGCTAGATTGTGGAACCAACCCAGCTGCCCTTCAACGGATGAATGGATAAAGAAACTGTGGTATACATACACAATGGAATATTAGCCATAAAGAAGAATAAAATTATGGCATTTGCAGGTAAATGGATGGAATCAGAGAATATCATGCTAAGTGAAATAAGCCAATCCCAAAAATCCAAAAGGTAAATGTTTTCTCTCATAAGTGGATGGTGATACATAATGGGATAGGGGTAAGAGAAGAATGGAGGAACTTTGGATTATATAGAGGGAAATGAGAGCGGGAGTTGGTGGGAGTACAAAAAATGGTGGAATGAGACAGATATCATCACCCTAGGTACATGTATGATTTACAATAATGATATGAATGTACATCACACACAACCATAGAAATGAAAAGTTGTTCCCCATTTGGGTGCAATCAATCAAAATGCAGTCTGGAAAAATAAAAATAAATAAGATTAAAAATAAAAAAAGAAAGAAAGAAAAGGACCCTTCAGAGGAAAGGAAGCAAACCAAGATTCCGATAGGGCTGAAGCCACGGGAGGAAGAAAAGATAAAAGGGAGCAAAAAGAGGGAGCGTGGTGGAGAGGGACAAGAAGACTTGTGGGTTCTCAAGTCACGTGGGGGCTCTGAGGCTGTGATTTGGCCGAGAAGTGAGAAAGGCCAAAGGTACATGGAGGGAGTGGGTGGGGACAGTGCCCAGCCTTGGAAGCCCACTCTCCTTCCCATAGGATGGTGCTGAGGGGCCAGCGAGAGAGCAATTTGGACAGAGGAGGAAGCAAGGCAAGGAGATCTCTTTCTCTTCTTGACAATGAGAGAGGCCTCCGTCTGCTTGTGGAGGACAGGAAGGAAATCTGCAAAGCAAGATGGAGAAAGACGGCCCAGGCAGCTCGGGTGGGACTGAAGCACATTGCTGAGCTCTCTCTCCATCCAGAAATGAAATGGTAGCTCGTTCCCTTCAGGGCTGGTTGCTAATTCATCCTCCAGGTCTTGATCGACAGCTCTGGAGGAATCACGTTGACCATGTCAACCAAGGTGCATCTTGGTCCCTTTGCTTGCAAGCCTTTGGAACAAGCCTGTCTTTCTTTTTGTGGTTGCAATTTTCCTGATTTTTTAAATTTTTACTTTGCATTCTGCATTCCTTCCATGGATACATTCAGCATGCAAACACACCAGTCACATTCAGAGATTATCAGCTCAGTCTTTCCTCTGCATGAAGGGAAACGTGTGTGGCTAGTCAGGTGTGGTGGTGCACACCTGTCATCCAAGCGACTTGGGAGGCTGAGTCAGGAGGATCGCGAGTTCAAAGCCAGCCTCAGCAACTTAGCGAGGCCCTAAGCAACTCAGTGAGACCCTGTCTCTAAATAAAATATAAAATAGGGCTGGGGATGTGACTCAGTGGCCAAGTGTCCCTGAGTTCAATCCCTGGTTAAAAAAAAAAAAAAAGATGTGTGGCTAGGTCCTTATTTCCTTCAATTCGTTTCTTCGAAATTCCCTGATGGGGGGATGCTTTCTTTAACTGCCCTACAAAAAGCCATTCCAAATCCCACCTTAGCAATCATGTTGTGTTCACCAGATTAAATATGAATAGAGGACAGCAAGACGCTGTTTCACAGCAGGTAAAACAGTCCCTAGCATAGAGGAGACCCTCCGAAACATTCCTGGTACCGTGAATGAATTTATCGGTTTACCCAGCCTGGAGTCCTGGCGATGCTATGAATCCCAGAAGAAAATAATATAAAGCCAGATGCAGTGGCGCACACCTGCAATCCCAGAGGTTCAGGAGGCTGAGGCAGGAGGATCACAAGTTGGAAGCCAGCCTCAGCAAAAGCAAGGTGCTAAGACCCTGTCTCTAAATAAAATGCAAATGTTTTCAGTCCTTGGTCTGATGGATCCATTGCTTTGGGCCTGACTTGGGGAAGAGCATCATGGCAGAAGGATATGGAGGAAGAAACCCGAGCTGCTCATGGGAGCTGGAGAGCAGAGAGATAGGAGGAGCCAGGGACACAACATAGTCTCAAAGTCCTGTCCCCAAGGACTCACTCCCTACAAAGAGATCCTCCCTCCTACAACCACCTGTGCATTCAGTTGTGAATCCATCAGTGGATGAATCCCATTGGTGAGGTTAGAGCCCTGGTGATCTAATCACTTTGCAGCCGTCTCACCTTTGACCCAGCTGCATTGGGGACCAAAGTTTCAACCCATGAATCATTGGGGGTCATTGCCTATCAGAACCCTAACACCATCCAAATGGACCAAGAGGCATGTTCTTCTCCATTCTTGTGTTTTTTCTGTAATTTTCCCCAGGAAAATTGAGTGCATCCATTAGTTGAAATTATGCAACCTCATGTACCATGAATCTTGGTTTAAAAATCAAGCTAATCCAAATCCCTTGAGCGGACATTACTCTTAGTTGTCAAATAGTACATGTCTATGCTACTTGGGGTCTAAAATTCATGAGAATAATTGATATTTTTTTAGAGTTGTTCCTATCAAAACAGAGGAGGAAAGTTATCTATGTTTTGTTGACCTGCTGGTATTTAGAAATGTGACCTGAGCCGCGTTCACCTCTTTAAGCTCCCTCATTGCATTAAGCATGGAAAGGACTGATCATTCATCAGAGCTGTTGAAAAACTACCCAGAGAAACAAAAGCTTCTTAAATTGTGTGGCAACAAAACTGATCCTAAGTAAGAAAGGATAATAGAATCCCTTTAGATTTGCCTGTTCAATTAGCAAGATCATTTTTTTACAAAAATTTTTTTATTTGTTCTAATTAGTTGTACATGACAGTAGAATGCATTGATGTGCTTGGATAAATCATCCAGAAATAATTTCTCATTTTTCTGATTGTACGTGTTGCAGGATCACATGGTCATGCAGTCATACGTGGACATGAGGTCATAATCTCTGTTTTACTCTGCTATCCTTCCTACCTCATGCTCTTCCCTCCCTTCACTCCCCTCTACCTAATATAAAGTAACTCTATTCTTCCCTATTCCCCCTTATTGTGAATTAGCATCCACGTATCAGAGAAAACATTCAGCCTTTGGCTTTTTGAGTTTGGCTTATTTCACTTAGTATGATAGTCTCCAGGTCCATCCATTTACTGAGAAATGCCATCATTTCATTCTTTCTCATGGCTTAGTAATATTCCATCACATATATATATATTTTTGAAAAGAGACAGGGTGTAGCTCAGAGGCTCCCTGGGTTCAAACAGTAGCATTGCCACAAAAGGAAAGAAAAGGGGAAAAAAATAGAAAAAAGAAATGAAAAGGAATAACATCCAAGTAGTTTTGACAGATGTCACTACTTTTTAAATACAAGCATAATGTATATAAATTAAATGAGAATAGATGTTGAAACCCCTTCAGCGCTACCTACATGGTAATCGCAGCCGTGCACTTACCTAGGCCAGAAACCTGCATGATAAGCTGATGGACTGGTGCTCCTGAGAGGATTTGGGCTGCAGCATGTCCACCTGTAATACATCCGTTGAGGGCACCCACCGCTTTGGACATTCAGGATCCAGCTCCACTGTGGAAGGTGTTGGATGGCAGGATCATTCACGCTGCTTGCAGGATCAGCTGGACCATCTAATTTGCAGTGTCTGGTCGCCAGCTCCCGATCCATGCATGCCCAGGGACTCTGAATCCCAGCATTCTCCTCTCAAAATGTGAACATTCAAAATAGTAAAAACCAAAGTTCTGCTTAACATCTTTTCCTAATTTCTTTTCTTTTGAATTTCTCGCTTTTTTCTTTTTTCCTTTTCTATTTGTTCTACTTTGTTGCCCGTGACAGTGGAACGCATTGAGGGTGGGTGGTGTACAAAAACACCCAATTGCTGGGTGCAGTGGCTCATGCCTGTAATCCCAGCATTTGGGAGGCTGAGGCAGGAGGATTGGGAGTTCAAAGCCAGCCTCAGCAACTTCGCGAGGCCCTAAGCAACTCAGTGAGACCCTGTCTCTAAATAAAATACAAAATAGGGCTGGGGATGTGGCTCAGTGGTCGAGTGTCCCTGAGTTCAATCCCCAGCACCAAAAACAAAAAGAAAAAAAACAAACAAAAAATACAATTGTTATTCTGATTTGAAAAACTTTGGGCATCTTTGGTGTACGTTCAAAGTAGAGGATTCCGTGACCTTGAACTTGATGGTCAAGATATAGTTCATTCTTTTTAATCATATCCTGTAATCTGTGCCTGGTGGGCTCTATTTTCTCGTGCGAAGGTCTCCAAATCTGTATCCTGTGACGTAATTGGGTCCCTCTCCACCAGTGTCGACACAATTGTGCAGAGAACCAACATCCTACTGGGACAGGACTTGTCCTCATGAGACAAGAGGGACTCCATGTACTTTCCAACAGGTGGAACACTCTTGGAGCAGGACGAGATGAGCTGGAAAGAAACACAGGAGATCATAGGAGAATCAGTGATGTGTTCCTACATGTTGCTTCTCATTTCCCTCCATTTCCTAGGGCCATGCTTTTCTGGAAACAAATAGAAATAAATCCACTATTCCATGGGAAGAAGAGGGATGAGTATTTTCAGCTCTTTGCTAGTGTCTTGAGTCTTCAAGTTCCCTCTGGAACTTGAGTCTTCGGGGGTGAGTTTCCATGTCCCTGCAAAGCCCGACTCCTCATCCAGACATGACAAGATGGTAGACCCTCCATGAGACAAGTCAGTACTGCAGGGATAGTAGGCTTTCCATGCCACCCACAAGGGACATGGACTTCAGCAAGAAGTAAACCTGTGTTGTTTCCAACCAATAAGATTCCAGAGCCTTCGAAATTGTGATTAACTAGCTTATTCTCACTAAAAGATTTCTGGGGAAAGGAGTTAGGATGGCAGGTTATACTCAATGATACTTATTGTTGGTAATGAATTTTGAGTCAATCCTTTACCTATTTAATATTTTAGAAAGTAAAAACAGCCATACTCACTCTCAAAAAAAAGCAATCTGGGTCCTGCAATCCTCAGCTCCTTGGCAATCTCTTTTTCCCTCAATACTGGGGGTTGAAATCTGGAGTTCCTGCATGCTAGGCAAGTGTTCTACCCCTGAGCTATATCCTATATCCTACCCCTATATCCCCCGACCTTTTTACTTTTTATTGTAAGATAGAGTCTGGCTCGTTTGCCCAGCCTGACCTTCAATGTTTCATCCTCCATCCTCAGCCTCCTGAGTGTCTGGGATTATGAGTGTGTGTGTCTCCACTCCTGGCTTTATAAATCCTATATGCGAAGATCTTTTCTTGGGAGATTATCAAAACTCTTCACATGAGGAGCTCTGAAGTAGGTGAACCCTTCCCTTCTCTACCTAATAGATGGGTCTATTAGTCATGTTTGCTTTTCTGGGACACAGTAACCACAAGAAACAACTTGGAGGAGGGAAGGTTTATTTTCATAGTTTCATAGTTTGTGATTCATGGTCAGCTGGATCCATTAGTCAGAGACATAATGCAAACAGCTATGGTGAAGCAAACTAGTTCACCACGTGGCAGCCGGGAATCAGGGAAGGAGCAAGATGGGCCGGGGACATGGTATAGTCCCCAAGTGCATGACCCCAAAGACCGTGTCCCTTCAAGTAGGTCCCATCTCTTATGCCCAATAATGCATCCATTCAGTTATCAGTGGATTAATCCACCATCAGTGGATTCCACCATTAATAATGATAGAATAATCCACCATATGCCCAATAATGCATCCATTCAGTTACCAGTGGATTAATCCACCATCAGTGGATTCCACCATTAATAATGGTAGAATAATCCACCATATGCCCAATAATGCATCCATTCATTTACCAATGGATTAATCCACCATCAGTGGATTCCACCATTAATAATGGTAGAATAATCCACCATTGCCCAATAATGCATCCATTCAGTTATTAGTGGATTAATCCACTGATGAGGTCAGAGCCCTGGTGACCCATCTCAGCCCTTTGGGAACCAAGCCTTTAGCATGTAAGCCTTTGGGAAACATTTGAGATCAAAATCATAATCAGAAGTCAAGGTCTTTGGAATGGCAGACTGCTCTCTTTTATTTTTATTTTTTGTCTGAGTGAGAGCCAACTATAGAAACATTCTGAGTGCTAACAAATACTCCTAATATCTCTAGCAATTAAGATGAAATGGCACTCAGAATTGACAATCCAAAGTCAATATGCGGAAATGTCATCTTTTTCGAGTCAGGCTGTTTTGACACGGTAAATGCCAATAATTTTAAACATCTGTCACTTCAGAGTTTGTGGTGATGGCTTGGTTAGGTGAAATTGAAATCTTGACCACGGGGGAGAAATGAAAAGACAGTCCTGACAGAAAGAGGGAAGGATGGTTCTCAGTAGAAATGAGAAGGAAAATGTGAATCTATGCAATGCATATATTCCAAGAGTTGTTTTATTTTTAAACCCCAAGGGGAGAAATAAAAAAAAAATCCTTCAACCAATTTATTTATAGGCACAATTATGAATGCAGTCAAATCCTCTTTTCACTTTTAAGAGACCTCGTTGATAAAATCTGACAACAGACACAATAGAAATCGGCTCAGCTCCATAGTCGGGGGTAGATAAAACCCCTTTCCAGAAAACACCCAGAAATGAACAACATAAGCTTTGCTCCTATTTCCGTCGACTCTTTTTAAGCAAGCGGTGGATCTCACAATCCACTTTTGTTCCCGTTCTTGCTTTGTGAGAACAAAGCCTATTGACAGTCCCTATTCTGCAGCCCTGTGTTGTCCCAATCTAATTTAAAATTAAAATAATAGTAATTAGTAAAGGGAAAAGAGAGGGAGAGAGAGAGAGAGAGAAATAAGGCATGAGATCAGTTGGAATTGTTTGGTCTGGACAATGAATCTGACTTTCTTTTTCAAGGCGTCTGATTTTGTACCAAGAAAATTATTTGCTTCTTTGAACAGAAATAACGGTTGCGATGGCTTGAGTTACTTGCATTGTGTTGACCAAAAAAAAAAAAAAAAAGAGTTGTTTAGATGAATCATAATTTTTGTTCATGCAACTTAAACTCTTCCTTAACTCAAGAGAGAGACACATTTTTTTCTGTTATCTCAAAGGTCAATGTGAAGCCATGAGCAGAATCTGTCTTTTCAATCATGTCCCTTCATCTGGCTCCCCAGGTTGGCACGGTAGCATCGTCCCTAAAGAGTCAAGGTGCACCCAAATACCATGTTTATTTTTTTTCCATCCCCTAGAATCTTGCTTTTTTCTGGTCTCTACCCATTCCTAGGTTTCTTCAGCGTCTTCTCTCTACTAGGATGGTGATGGGTGAAGATTCCTAATGAGTACTTGCACAAATTCTCCACTCCTTCCAGGTCACTAGGTCTTCCCTCTGATGGGATTTGTCAGCCTTCACATTGCTTAGGTTTAACAGGATGCTGAGCTCACGGGTCAGAGGTTCCAATCCATGGTTGGCCAATTCCATTGCTCAAGCGAAACATCATGGCGGAAGGGTGGAGTAGAAGAAGACTGCTCACTCACGTCAGTTGGGAAGCAGAGTGAGAGAGAGAGAGGAAGGGGCCAGGGACATGATATAGTCCTCAAAGTCACACCTCCAGTGACCTACTTCCTCCAACCACACCCCACCTGCCTACAGTCACCCCCCCCCCCAGCAGTCCTTTCAAATTATAAATCCATCAAATGGATTAATCCACTGATCAACTTAGAGCCCTCAAAATCTAGTCATTTCCCTAGGGGACCCATCTCTGATCCTGGCTACGTCGGGGACCATGGTTTGAATGCACGAATGTTTTGTGGGGGGCGGGGTTCAGACATTCCAGATCCAAACTATAGCAGGGACATTGATCCAGATTCAAACCATAGCAAGAGATGAAATAAGAGATGAGGAATTAAAGGACACTGGAGCTAGGTCATGTTCAGAGGGGCCATGACAAGAACAAAGTGCATATTGACTTGAACGAGGATTTGACCTTGCTAGACAAGAAGGGTGTTGGGGGGATGGTGGAGTCAAGGAGGAAGAGCCCAGATAACTCGCCAATACCTGTGCTAAACACCTGCTCCTATAGCACCCCGTGGGTGTCTTGTGTTGGATCTCCGTGGTCCACCTAGGCTCAGAAGCCATCACAGGATATTTTATTTAACCCACTTGAACACCAAGTTGATTCCAAGCACTTAAAACACCTTTTTCTTCCACAAGATTTTTTTTTCCCTTTCTTCTTTGGTCTGTTTAATGAGATGAACTCTTTTCAAAGTCTTAGCAGACAGTTCTCTAAGCCTCCAATTCCCTCTCCCTCCTTTGATTTTCATAAAAGACACTGGGCTGCTTGGAAGCAGTTCTGGTGAGCACCCTATAAAGCTCCAACCTTTAACCATTGACACCAAAGCAACACAGTCCCCAAATCCTCAAGTGGACAGGCTGCGTCACATTCCCCAGCAAACTACCTGTTACCTGCAGGAGAAGTGCAGGACCTAAATGCTGATAAGAGGAACCCAAGAACCCAAGTCACCCCCAAAGGAGAGACTTTTGTGACCCTGACACAGAGCAGATCCCAGAACTCAGGGAGATTAGGATCATTCCCCCTAAGCAAAAAATCTGTACCAACAGGTTCCAATGAGGACCGGTCAGCCTGGGCCCAGGTGACCCAGAGTGGCCATGGCAGTGGCAACTGGGGAGTCTGAGGTCCCCCTGCTGTCCGTCAAAACTCAAGAGGTGGACCTGGGCGGGGCTCTCTGGAAACTTCCCTGGGACCCCAATGAAATTGGAGTGCAGGAGAGGCCTGCTGTCCCCTCCTCTCTGAGAGGACCCCTCTCTCCCTGAGAGTGTCCCCTTCCCCTTTCCATCCCTTCTAATAAACTCAGGCCTGTCACTCTGAGAGCCATGACGGATATCTTTCTAGGATGCTTGCAAGAATTGGGATTGAAGAGGGGGGGTCTTTGCGCTGCCTCCATTTTCTGGAAGACCCCAGCTCCGTAACACACATTTATCTTCCTTGGTGTTACCAGCGTTCCAAAGCCTCTCTACTATATTTTGAAATACACAATCCAGTGTCAACCATAGCTTCCGCACTCGGCTATAGAAACTTAAGTCACTCCTCCTGTCCCTGGTACCCACTGCTCCTGATGGAGGCAGGAGACAGAGGCAGACCTGGGATCAGCAAGCTCTCCTTCACCTGCAGCGAGGAGGCCCGTGGATCAGGCACAGGAGGCCCCTTTCCTGGGTCTGGAGCTGCCCCCGGGTTTCAGAGGGAGCCTGGGTTCTGTGCTTTCCCTGGAGCCTGCGGGCAGACCTGCAGCGGGACAGGCAGGGGCTGGTGTGCAGGTGAGAAGGTGAACTCAGGAAGGCAGGTGTTAGAGGCTGAGGCTCATGGCTCCCTGGGGAGGTGGGTGAGGACACAAGTGGCTGTGGCTCTCCTTTCCCTGGGACCCCTTGTTTCCCAGAGTTTCAATATTTGCTATGTCTCCACTCAGGACTAATTTGCAATGGGGAAGGTCGAAGTTCAGGGCCCAGTGTTCAGTATTTGCCTCGTTCCTTCCAGATGCACTGGGGTTGGGAAGGGGTAAGTGCTTGCTTTTGGTGGAGATGTTGCCGGAAGCTTGTCCTTGTCCCCAATGACATGGTTTTGAGAAAAAGAAAAAAGATTTATTGCTTTGCTACAAAAGGAGAAGCACAGGGGCTTCAGTCCCAGAGGCTGTGATTCTGCCCATCAGCAGGGACAGGGGGATGTTAAAGGGGCTCTTCAAAGGCTCCATCCCAGGTGCGCCCCACAGGGGTCCCAGGGCGTCTGGATGGCGGGTTAGAGATTCACTTGTTAATTTGGGAGACAGTCACCCCCCAGATCCTCAGCAGGCGGCTCCTTCGTGCAGTGGGTATGCTCAGGGGCAATTGACCAGGGGAAGAAAAGATAACCGGCCTTCTTGTTGGGGGTGGGGGAGGAGAAGAGAAGAAATCATGTTCTCAGAACAATGAGGGTCACATTCGGAAGAGGAGGGGACCCTGCTCTTCCAGAGATGCTGCGGATGAACCTGGGAGGGGAGGGAAGTTGGCTTCCCCCCCCCCGCCCCCGGGAGCTCATTGTTCCTGGGAAAGGGCACAGGGGAGAGGTTTAATGTCCCTGGTCATTTCCCCTCCTCCTCCCGAGCCACTCTGCCCCTCGGTTTTTCTTGGGGAGCTGTCTTGTAGGAATATTGTCTTCCACAACCCTTCACCCACCAACCTGGAGTGTGTTTGGAGGGTTTGCATCACAAAGGGCTGATTCTGAGGTTGCAGGAGGGCTGAGCGGTGGCTTAGATCTCTCCTGGACTGTCGCAGGTCAAAGGTCACTGACCTCTGAGTTCTGGAATCCTCTTTAAACACACAATAGACTTCCCTGCTGAGCCTGCTGTGTGGGTAGAGGGGCAATGTCAGCATGGTGCCGCTCCAAAGGAAAGAGCTCCAAGTCCTCCCCCTGCCCGTGGGGCATGGTAGCCCCAAGAACAGGAAGGACAGAACAGCACCAGCCTGTTTGTCCACGACCCTAAAATCCACAGGTGCAATTATGCCATCCGCCCATTGTTGACAACACGCACTCACAATTGATGATTGCTGGCTGCACTTTGCATTTGAACACCTGAGAGTGAGTGCCTCTCTTTTTTTTTGAATTCCTACCTTGGCTGCGTGCTTTCTCCTCTGCCAGTTCTAATTGCTTTGCGTATTCCTGTCCTCTGACGTCAGAGAACGACCCAAGGAAAACTCTCCCACCTCTCAAGCAATGCACCCCGCTGGATAGAACTGAAGTCATTCGGAGGCTTTAGCACAGCCTATTATGAAGCGGTGAGGTTCGGTGACTTTTATTTATTGCTAAGACCACCTCTAAGGACCTCCCCGTGCCCCCCACGAGAATGAGAGCCCATTTGTAAGAACAAAGAGCGCAGATCCTGGAGTGTGGGTGGGGACCCAGGACAAGGTCTCTCCTTGAAGAGAACAGAAGCTCAGCTTTAGAGGGCTGAAGCAGTTGGGGTGTGGGCTGCTTTGTGTCTTTCCAAATCCTGCACTGACGTCCTAATCTCCAGGACCCCTAAATATGACTATATTTGGAGAAGGGGTCTTGCAAGAGGTAATTATGTTGAAATGAGATCCCCAGAGTGGCCCTGACCCCAGGACCTTGGAACATGCCTATGTATGGAGACAGGTCTTTACAGAGGTGACTGAGGTGCAGTGAGATCCCCAGAGTGGCCCTGACCCCAGGACCTTGAGACATGCCCGTGTGTGGAGATGGGTCTTTACAGAGGTGACTGAGGTGCAGTGAGGTCCCCACGGTGGCCCTGACCCAGCAGGACTGGGGTCCTCGGGAGGAGCCAGCCCTGCCCACGCCTTTACCCAAACCTGGGTCATGGTCTCCAATACCAATTCAATAAGGAGGACGTGTTCTTCAGGAAGTGGGAGAAGACGTTTTATTGCTTTGCTAACAAAGGAGGCCCACGGGGGACTCCAGTCCCAGAGGCAGGGAGTCTGCCCATCAGGGGAACAGAGGGCCCTCTAAGAGGAGAGTCAGAGCCTGCATTCCAGGCCTGCCCTGGCGGAGGCTGTAATTCACTTGCTGACTGGAGGATGGGGAAGGGATGCCGAGGTTGGGGAAGGAAAGGTCGTCAGGTTTCCCCTGAGGTCACAGAGGGCAGAGCGAGAAGAGAGGAAAAAATGCCCCTTTTACAATAAACGTCCTCCGGAGCATCGAGCCTCTCTAGAGAGCAGGCGGCCCTGTTGCGCCTTGGCCTCCGGCTTCCAGCCTCCAGTACCAGAGGCCGTTTGACCCCCAGCCTGGGGTGTGTCATGGCAACCTGCAAAAAAGAAAATACTCTGTCAGGACACACGTGGGGGCGGAGGGAGAGGGTGCGCGTGTTGGTGAAGCTGTCCCCAAAGGAGAGGAGGATGCGGAGTCAGGGATCGCAACATGGTCTTGTCAGTCATTGTGATAGACAGAGATGCCACGCCCTCATCCCCAGGACCTGTGAAACTGCTCACCCTCCGTAGCCCAAGGGACCTCACGGAGGCGATCACAGCAATGTGCCCTCAACAGGGAGGTTATCCTGGGTCATGTGGATGGCGCTGCCTAATCAGGGAGGGCAGAGGGGGACCCCCACCCATGCAGCCCAAGGCACGGTGTCCCTGATGGTGCTGAGATGTCTCTGGAGACGTGCCAACCTCTCAAGGTGACTCAGCCAGGGGGCAGTCTCTGCTCACAGTCGGAAAGGCAATGGGGACCCTGATGGTACAACTTCCGGGAACCAGATTGTGCAAACCAACCTACCTGAGTGTGAAGGTGATTCTCCCCAGAGCTCCAAAGGAGAGCCCAGCTCTGGGGCTGCCTGATGTCACTTGAGAGACCCTCTGTCTCCAGCTCCTGCTGCAACCAGGGGGGTCCATCCTTCAGAATGGAAGGGTGTGTGTGTGTATGTGTATATATATATAAATAAATATAAATATAAATATAAATAGATAGATAGATCTTTTGGTACTGGAGATTGAACCCAGGGGTGCTTAATGACCGAGCCACATCCCCAGCTCTTTTTATTTTTTATGCTGAGATAGGGTCTTCATAAACTGCTGAGGCCGGCCTCCAACTTGCAATCCTCCTGCCTCAGCCTCCCAAGTCACTGAGATTACGGGCGTGAGCCACAATGCCCGACTCCCACCAGATTCTTTATCATGCATTTTGTACCCTACCCTTGATTTTAGCAGACATAGTATTCTCAGTTCCCATTTTCATTCAAAGCAAGGAAATATTGGCGTGGATTTCTCTGTACTTTTTCTTTATTTTCTCCGTGTTCACTATCATGCTTAGCAGGCCGTTTACCTCCTAGTCAGATTTTCCAAGCACCTTGATGGAAAAGAGATGAAGCAAAAATGCTGCCTTGATCTAGACTTTGAAGAGAGAACCCATTACTAATTATACTAGAGTCAGTCCCTGAGAGATTCCCGAATGAAAGCAAAGTGACTGGGGCTCAAACAGCCGATCAGAGGGCTCATCCAGGTAGGTTCGGGATTCGCCTATTGGACAACGCCTTCATTCAAATATTCATTTGATGTGCAATTATCCGATGACTTTAAGTATCATAAACTTCCTGCAGTTTTTGTCACTCTTGTGTTATTCTGTTTTTACATTCAACATATTGGTGTTGCTTAAACAGTTGCATTTCTAAAGACAGCAACCAAGAGTTACTAAGCTCTTCTTAGGATGAAGACAATGTTGCAGAGTGGGTTCACATTCTATGTAGTCAAATCCCTGAACGCAGTTTGGTGAAAACCACCCTGCAAACATTCAATAGACTCCAAGGAAAACGAACGACATTTCGGTGGTCACTGATGGAAAGTACCTTCAGCACACTCAGAAATAAAAATACGCATGACTTCTCTTCATCAGCAGCTGCATGGAAGAAGTAGAAAAGCCAGTTGGTGGGTTGGGGAAAGTCATTGCAAAACATTTTGGAAAGAAATGACTTACATGCTTGAATATGTAAAGAATGCCTACAAATCAATATGCAAGATGCAGAATGGATCAAATTGTGGTATGTGGATGTACGCACCCAGCACAGGGAATCCCACTATTGGGTATACAAAACAGAAAAGAAAAGTGAGAGGAATGGTCCTTGAAAAAAGGTAGAGCTGCATGATCAATGTGTATATTGAAATCTTCCCAAAGTCATTGCTCATCAGGGGAATGCAAAATGGAACCACAGTGTGAGACCATGACCGCACCCTTGAAATGAAGACAGACGTCAAATCTTGGTGAAGGCGGGAAGCAAATTTTGCTCTGGCTCATGTGAGCACAGCATGCCCCCTGCACCCCAGATCTGCATATCTTTCTGTATTTTCATCGATATATTCCCCAAGGCTGAGCGGGGGCCCAGTCCAGAAGAGAGGCCTGCTGAACTTCCTGAGTGCACTTCCTTTGGAAATAAAATAAATTCAAATGCCTCTTCTGGCTGCAGAATCGTTGCCTGCTATTCTGCTCCTCCTTTGAGGTTTATTCGAAGGGTCATTTAAAAACTTTCAAAGGAGATTTAATTATAAGAGAGAATATGGGTTATGTTCCGTCGTCTGCTTGGCTAATTGGATTTGGCTACTTAGAAAAGATGAATGGGGTTTGGAGAATGAGAACTGAAGGTCTCTTATCTTCATATGAAGACGCATTGTTCACCAGGAGCAAGAGGCTCCCCAGACAGCGAGGTCCTTGGCCATTGTCCTTGACCTCTGTTTTGCCTTCTGAGAGGCCCAGGGGAGGACTCTTGTCTCTGGGGACCTCTGCCATCCTCTGCTGAGGAAGCAAGACCTCTGAAGAAGAAGAGATGATGCTAATTATTATTTGTTGAATAATGGCACTGTAAAAATAAAACCCCTCAGACTGACTCCTCTGCAAATGTGGAATTCATAGGCTGCAATGAAAATGGCATTTTTGAAAAGAAATCCTTGCATGAAATCCTTGTGCCTCATTTGAGGGCAAGGGCCGCAAGGGTCGGAAATGAGGATTTGGATCTTGTAAACTTATCCTCCGCCTTCTCAGTTTCTCCATCTGTAGAATGAATGCTCGTTCTCTGATACAGGAAGTAGAGTCAAGGTTTTCTCCTGTTCAAAGTGCATTTCAAGAGGTCACGTGAAGAGGAAATATGTCCTTCAGTCATTTTTTCTTTGTATGCATTTTCTGTTCGAAAGGATCAATGATAGCTGTTATTGCAAAATGTCCTTTTATAAGATTAAAAATGATCGTGCTGACTGAGTATGCAAATCTGAAGTGACTCAGTCATCTTTTCCTGGTTCAGATCAATGCTGGTGCCCCACAGGATAGAGGAAGATCATCTGCTCTTCTCTTTCTTTGCTGGGAATAGAGAGCAGACCCCAGTTTGAAGTGCCACACAGCGAGCAAAGGAAATCCTGGGCCCTCGTTGCCTTGGTATGTGACCCTGGACACACAGATGTCCATAAAGAAGATGAGACCCTGTTTGAGATGTGGTGCATGCATTCAAGCATACAACTTCTGCGCCACATCTAAGCTGGATGATGGAAAGACCTCCCTGCACCCGCTTCTGCCAACGGCAAGTCCCAGGCCAAGTTCAGGCACTCTGACTTCAGCCTTGTGTCTTAACCACCATAGAAGCGGAGTCAGCTCTTTGTCCTGCACTCTGAGCTACTTCTGTGCCAGCTGGCTGTGTGATCGATGACCCTTCCCACACACGTCTGTTGCATGGCCTGGCTTCAGTCTTCACTTCTGAAGCTCATTCGGGGTGCATGCATGAGGGAATCTATCCCTCTTCTGGGGAATGGCTCCAAATAACCTTCAGCAATATCGTTTCATGCAGTGAACACAATTTTAGACTTCTGAGCCAAAGAATGCATCAATATTTGAATAACTTTTTTAGAAATACAATTTCCAGTGGCAGTATGTAATTTGCTGCTTTTTCCTTAGCAGGCTTCCACGTGCAATGTTCTGCTATGTCCAAGGTCTGCAGGAATGTGCTCCACCACCAAAGGCCAATGCCTTTTGTTCATTGCTCTCTTTAAAAATGCATTCTGTGATTTCCTTGTATCTGAGTACAGCACAGAGTTTTGGGGGCGAGGATTGTCTTGGTCATTGAGAAGCAATGCCTTGCACAAATCTGTGGTCGCTGGGTGATTCTGTTTTGAGCATTGGATTCACTCACAGGATAGAAGATGCGTTCATTTTGCACCAAGCATTTACAAATACCCATGCATGAGGGTCAGAGAGGCCACCTCTTGCTCTGTAAAACAGACCCAGCGACCAAAAACATACCTTGTTCATTACTCTTGGGCAAGACAGAGACTAAGTCCTCATATAGCACAACCCAGGGTTGTGTGAAAACATTTGCAAAGCTTGCTGTTAATGAAAGACCTACACACCGTCTCTCACATGTGACATTTGACCTATGACATTTCATCCTGCAGAAAGGATATGCATTCTCAAAACCCTCATTTGAAATTTGATTTTTTTCCCTTGCAAAGTGCAGTCTGGGATTCCCCTGCAAGGCTTCAGTCATCCATGGTCAACCTTGGCTTGAAAATATTAAGACGAAAATTCAAGAAAAAAGCAGTTCACATGTTTTGAATGATTTTCTTTTTAAAATATTTTAAAAAATCTGTTCTAATGAGTTGCACATGACAGTGGAATGCATTGATGCATTTTGATAGATCAGACATAAATGGAGTGCCATCTCTCATTTTTCTGATTGACATGTTGCAGGATCACATGGTCATGCAGCCACACATGCACATGAGGTCATGATGTCTGTTTCCTCTACTGTCCTTCCTACCCCATGCCCTTCCTTCCCTTCATTCCCCTCTACCTGATATAAAGTACCTCTATTCTTCCCTCCCCCCCTTATTGTGAATTAGCTTCTGCATATCAGAAAGAACATTCAGCCTTTGGTTTGGGGGTTTGGCTTATTTCACTTAGCATGATAGCCTCCATCTCCATCCATTGAACAACTTTCATTACAATGCATGGCTCATAATGATTCATTTTCATCGCCATTCATTGCAGTTTGTTGCCAGTTACTGGGGTCAGTCTGTTTTTGTGGCTGATTAGTGAACACAGCTTCGCAGGCATGTGCAGGAAGAGGTCGGCACACACGGGGTGAGGAGCGGTGGTGGCTGCAGATACCCTGGAACAATTCCCCGCTGTCCGGGCAGGACTGCTGGGCACATCAGTGAGCTCTTGGCTTCCCCTACCTAAGCTGCCTTGGCTCAGGGGCCACCGTGGAGAGCGCAGCCAGATTGAAGGAGAGATGCTTTCCTCCTCCACACTCCCCAGGTCCCAGGGAGCTGGCTCTGGCCCTTCACCTCCTGTGTGTGGAGCATGATGTGCGGGGCATGGAGGAAGGCGTGGAGGGGATGTCCTTCCGTCACTGGGGAACCCCTGTGTCTCGCTTCCTCTGCTTTGTCAAATGACTGGCGGCGACTCCTGTGCTCTCAAAGCATCCCCACACCTTGGCCCTCCCCTAACAGGTTACGGTGCATGCCTCTCTCCACAGCCCCCAAAACCTTGAAGGAGAGGCAGAAACCTGCATGCACATCCGCCTTTGACCTTGGCTCTGCTCTCTCCCATCCGAGGTGACCAGGTGCAGAAGGGGCCACTTCCCTGGAAATGACGACTTAGGTGAATAAAGCCTGAAGAAATATTTTTCCTCCTCTGTTCTCCGGTTAGGTTTTCAAAGATCATCTCAGCACTTGACACAACTGGATTCATTTTGGAAAACAGGAAGACACGGCCGATAAGGTCAGGAGGTTGCCCCAGAACGTGTGGGCCTCCCCTGAGCTGCACCATCCGAGGCTATGTTAACAGAGTGGGCAAATAAAAATTGAAAATAAGATGATTAACTTTCCCTGTTAAAAAATAGGAGGTAGCGGGGCGTGATGGGACATGCCTGTCATCCCAGTGGCTCCGGAGGCTGAGGCAGGAGGATGGAGAGTTCAGAGACAGCCTCATTAAAAGCGAGGCTCTGAGCGACTCAATGAGACCCTGTCTCTAAATAAAACACAAAATAGGGCTGGGGAGGTGGCTCAGTGGTCGAGTGTCCCTGGGTTCAATCCCCAGTACCAAAAAAAAAAAAAAAAAAAAAAAACGAAAAGGAAATTTAGTCTGGCCATATGGCATGGAGGGGCTTCAAAAAACTTAAAGTACAACTATCCTATGATCCAGGTACCCCACTTCCATGTGGCCTAAGTTCTGATGGACTCTCACACAGAATGGTTGACAGGATTAGATCCTCAATTTCAGACCAGCTAGAGCAGAGGATTTGAAAGTTCTCACCACGGAGAAATGGCAAACGTTAAAATGATGGAAAGGAGGGCTGGGGGCATAGCTCACTTGGTAGAGTGCTTTCCTCACAAGCCCAAGGCCCTGGGTTCTAATACCCATGCACCGCAAAAAAAAAAAAAAAAAAGAAAAAGTTGGAAAGGCTAAATATCCCGGTTTGGGCATTGGCCATTGGACATTACGGTGTATCTCATAAATATGTGGAATTCCTAAGTGTTCATTTAAAGTTAAAGAAAAATGAAAGAAGAGACAGCCTTCTTCTCTTTTCTTGGATCATTGATATTAAAAACTTCTCTGTTCATTGAAATATCAGTCTCTTTGAATTATATGCAAGTTCTTTCAAAAGCTAAAGAAGTCTTTTAGCAGACTCGGGGCCCGGAATGTCTTCCTGAAGACTTGGGGCCTTCCCTTTGAAGCATGAACTTCAAGCAACTCGAGGGAGATTTTGGAGGGAGCCAGACTTAGGCAGGTCATTTGCAAAATCTCTCTTCCTGTAGATGCATTTATTTTTCTTCATATGTAATGAATTATTTGACATCAGTGGCTACCCCAATGATGGGGTGGGTCTAGGGAGTGTCGTGAATAATGTCATCAAGTCCTCTCACTTGGGGGCTAGTTATGGTCACCCTGAGACTCTGCATGGAAGGGCTTGTGTCTGCGTGGCTTGGATTTGGCTCTTGGGAATTCCTCAGTGGCTTCCTGAAATAAGCATCGTGTTCCAAATGATCGCTTGTGCAACCGTGAAGTACTTTTCCAAAAGAGACTCGAGGCCCAGCCTCCCCTGACCATCCAGCCTCGGCTAGGCAAGACCCAGATGGTGACTCAGAGGAGGCAAGTCCTTGAGAAAGGTCTGGCCAGAGAATTGACCTGGGGCTGAAAGCACCCTTTAACCCTCAGCTCTGCCTTTGAACTCAGCCTTGCTTTTCCATCCAACCTGAGTCTTCACACACAACTGTATTTTTTGTTTTTTGGTATTTTATTTTATTTATTTTTTAATTTTTAATTTTTACAGACTGCATTTTGATTCATTGTACACAAATGGGGTACAACTTTGCATTTCTATGGTTGTGTGTGATGTAGATTCACACCATTTGTGCGATCATACATGTGCATAGGGTGGTGATGTCTGTCTCAGGCCACCATCTTTCATACCCTGCCCCCTGCCCCCTCTCATTTCCCTCTACACAATCCAAAGTTCCTCCCTTTTTCTCTTACCCCCCAAATCCCCACCCTCATTATGTATCATCATCCACTTATCAGGGAAAACATTCAGCCTTTGGTTTTTTGGGTTAGGTTTATTTCACTCAACATGATATTTCCAACTCCATCCATTTACCTGCAAATGCCATCATTTCATTCATCTTTATGGCTGAGTAATATTCCGTTGTGTACATACACCACAGTTTCTTTATCCATTCATCTGTTGAAGAACACCTATGTTAGTTCCACATTTTAGCTATTTTGAATTGAACTGTTTTAAATATTGATGTGGCTGTGTCACTGTATTATGATGATTTTAATCCTTTGGGTATAAACAGAGGAGTAGGATAACTGAGTCAAATGGTGGGTCCATTCCAACTTTTCTGAGGAATCTCCACACTGCTTTCCAGAGTGGCTGCACCAATTTGCAACTCCACCAGCAATGTATGAGTGGACCTTTTTCCTCACATCCTCGCCAACACTTACTGTTGCTTGTGTTCTTGATCATTGCCATTCTAATTGGACTGAGATGAAATCTTAGGTTGTTTTAGTTTCCATTTACCTAATTGCTAGAGATGATGAGCACTTTTTCATATATTTGCTAAATGCCTGTATATTTCCTTTTATAAAGTGTCTGCCCAGTTCTTGATTGGGTTCAGATAGAGCAGTAACCTTCAACTGTGTTTTTGAGAATCAAAAAAGCATGAGTTTGGATAAAGCAGGGAAGGTCCTTTAGATCTTAGACAGGGTCTTCAGGGACCATGGGGATCTGCTCCCAGAGACTTTGTGAGCTCTGAAGAATGCAGCAGGCCTTCCTGTGTATGTGGATTCTGCGTTAGTCTCCGGAAGTTCCAAATACCGACCCATAAAAGTAAGGGCATGCTGGTTGTGGTGGCGCACGCCTGTAATTCCAGCACATGGGAGGCTGAGGCAGGAGGATCGTGAGTTCAAAGCCAGCCTCAGCAATGATGAAGCCCTAAGCAACTCAGTGAGACCCTGTCTCTAAATAAAATACAAAATAGGGCTGGGGATGTGGCTCAGTGGTGGAGTGTCCCTGGGTTCAATCCCCGGTACCAAAAAAAAATAAATAAAGTAAGGGCATGCCTGAGAGGCTGGCCCTGTGAGTCAGGGAAGGTTTTTTTTTTTTTTGCTAATTTTTTTTTCTAAAATTTATTAGGGCATTATGCCTAATAGAGGGGTTCATTTCAACGTGGTTATACTTGTATATAACAATCCTCTCCCCTTCAGTCCCCAGTGCTTCCCCACCCCATGCTGTCTCTACTCTGCGAGTCTTCCTTTCATTTCTTCTGTTTTTCTTTCAGTTGGTGCATTGCAGTTATCCATCTAATTGGGTTGCATTGTGGTCCATTTAGAAAAGCACATAGCCTAATTTGGTCAATTTCCTTTCCCCGGTTCTTCTTGCCTTTTCTCTCCTTGTTCTCCTCCTTCTATGTTACTGATCTCTTTTCTGTTTTCGAAAGATCCCCTTTTCTGGCACGCAGGAGAGAGAACATTCAACCCTCCACTTCCGGGACTGGCTTATTTCACTCAGCTTCATGTTCTCCAGCTCCATCCATTGGCCAGCAAATAAGGGGAAACCGTATATTTGTGCATTGCTGGTGGAATTGCAAATCAGTACAATCAGTCTGGAAAGCAGTGTGGAGATTCCTCAAAAGACTAGGAATGGAAGCAGCTCTCCTTTTCAGTATTTATCCAAAAGGTCTAAAATCAGCGTATCTAGGGATGCAGTCCCATCAATGCTTATAGCAACCCAATTCACAATCGCCACAGTATGGAACCAGTCCTGGTGCCCATCATAGACAAATGGATGAAGAAAATTGGAAAAACTCCAATATGCAATGGAATATTACTCTGCCACAAAGAATGAAATTCTGGCATTTGCTGGTAAACAGAGACTTTCTTTTTTTTTTTAAATGTAATATCCCCTTGTATAATCCACCCTCCCAGGCGTTCTGCCTGGTTTTATCTGGTGAATAACACAGAGCACATTCTGGGCAATATTTCTTCAGCGAGGCTCTGCTCTGCAGTTAGAGATGGAATCTCTGAGGCAATAGTAGTCGGGGAGGCTCCCTGGTCAATCCTCCCCATTGCTCAAGCATCTTCAAGCAAATGCTTCAGACCAGAAGTACTGTAACTAAACCGTGACTCACCAGGGTGCTGTGTGTACTAGACCTGGTTAGAAACGAACCCATTGTTACATTGTAACTTCAAGGAACCCTCTGGAGACTGCAAGCCCTGGGTCCATTAGCAATTGCTATTGTTGTTTTGTGCACCGAATAATCAAGTTGAGTTCATTAACTGCACGTCCCAGAATTTTTCTTTTGGCATGAATGTTACCTTTGCAGAAAAAAAACCAAAAAAAAAAAAAAAAAAAAAAAAAAAGAATGTGGCTCTGAAAGACCTTTCATTCCATGCCCTGGATTTAATTTTCTTTCCTTATATTATCTTTTCTCTCTATACAGTTGGAACTTATGCACTCTGGATTTATTCTTTTAATATGCACACTTGGCTTATTAAAGTCCGCCATGAATCCCAGCACAGTATTTTTCCATAGGAAGAGGTAATTGCTCCAAGTCCATTTAGAGAAAAAGTCGTCTCTCCTCCCAGCTGAACTGCAAAGCTCCCAGTCTGGGATTTTCGAGGACTGTCCATTAGCTGTTCTGTTTGTGTATTTATGAGCCGCAACCAGCTCACCTTGATGATTGTATTGTCACCTGGAGGGACTGCAGATCAAGCAGGGGATGTCCAGATCACAGACCAAAATAGAACTCAGAGCATCTCAGAGCTGAACGCCTGCACCGGCCATGACACAGACCCGCAGGGTCAGGACCTGCTCAGTGTCCCCTCATTTCTGCCCCTTCTTCCAGCTCAGAAGCAGCCAGAGAAAGTCCCATCTGTCCCTCAAAGCAAGGAAATTCAGGTGGCCTCTGCTCAGCCTACTTGCAGCTTCTGTGCATCCACAACTTTTCATCATGGTCTCCCGAGCTTGGGTTCCTTGTTAGGTTGTAAATCTGCACGGTTCTCCCGCCGGCCTCTGAGTCTCAGCCAAATACCAGGGTGGTGGCTCACTCCCTTGCTGGAATGATCTTCAGATAAAGAGCCTGTTTTCTCTCACCGAGTGAGACAGCTGTCTTTGTTTATTTCCAGCATGATAAATCTCAAAACCCGGTCATGTAACTAGTCCGACTTTTCCATCTTCAAGAATACCGGGGCCAAGCGGGGGGGTCTGGGAACCTCTGTGCACCTCTCAGACCCAGCGCCTCCATTTCCACGAGCATCTGCCTGTTTTTTCGACTGAGACTGAATTCGATTTGTACGCAAATAGAGGGGCAGTACCCATCTTAGTCTCCCCATCTGCAAAAGTGGTACATTTCGCCATTTATTGATGCCTTTTAAAAATTGGCTTCAACCACGTTTTGCCATGTTCGGTTTCAGATAGCTCTTGTTCAATTTATTCCTAGGTCCTTATTGCTTCCTGACGCTGTTCCAAATTGCATTTAAATTTTTTTTTGACCTGTCAAAAATGATTGATTCTCAAATGATTCGTGGCGCATGCCAAGATTTGTGTGTGCATTTAAGAGAGAGAGAGAGAGAGAGAGAGAGAGAGAGAGAGAGAGAGAATGCAGTTAGATGCTGATGATCTTTGGAACTTGATCTGCAGAAGTTATCGACTGCGTGTGTGTCATTATTTGAGAATCTTGGTTTTATGGTCGAGTTTCCAACTGCACTTCGGTTTCCTGGCCAAACTCTTGGACTCAGGTCTTTGGTGCTTAATTGAGAGCCTTAGGATTTGCAAGGAGGCTTGAGGGCAAGAACCTGTGCTCCTTCCTAGAATCGGATTCTTAGAAACACACCAGATCCGATTTGCTTTTAAGATCAGAGGGTGTTTGCATTTGATCTGGGTTGGTTTATCCCGAGAGCGGTTGCTCGCGACACTGAGTCTACCATGACGCTTCAAATGCAGCCGGTAGCCTCAAAAAATATATATCCCTTCATTCATGTTTCTAAGGTTCACAATCAATCAATTACATAACGGAACATCACACAGGTATTGATGTTTTTCCTCCTATAATTTGCTCCTTTCTTCAACACAGGAGCATTAAAAGAAATAGAGGCACCCAACTCCAACAGGGCACTCGTGAAGCTGAAGAAAGATTCCCTGCCAGGATTGGCTTCCCTGCAGATTTCTTGAATTTAAATGTACTAGCATATGGGACCAAAAAATCCTTTTATCTCACCGGTGCTTTACAGTTAAACAAAATACTCTATAAAATGATTGTGTACAAAGGACTAAGCAGAAGCAATAAATTTAAATCGATAGCGCCTTCTGACTTTAAAATTGCATTAAAACTACATTGAGATACACCAAGTGAGCTGTTTTTTAATTTGGCGTTTTACAAAAACTCAGCAGCATCTTTCTTGAAGGAACACGACGGTCCCTCCAAAGCCCCCTGGTTTGTGCCTCACGTTAGGATAATAAGTGCTGAGGAATCCCATGGCTCAGAGCATCACGTCTCCAGGGAGTGAGAGCGGCGCTCGGAGTCTTCATTCATATTCTTATTTTCCATTCATTAACTCTTATTATGTTTTTGGTTGAAGACAAGTCTTTGATCTTTATGTCCTTCACTTCTCTGCCAAGTGGTGGTCATGGTTTGCTCTCTTCTTTCCTTCCTTCCTTCCCTCTTTCCTTCCTTCCTTCCTTCCTTCCTTCCTTCCCTCTTTCCTTCCTTCCTTCCTTCCTTCCTTCCCTCCTTCCTTCCCTCCTTCCTTCCTTCCTTCCTTCCTTCCTTCCTTCCTCCCTTCCTTCCTTCCTTCCTTCCTTCCTCCCTTCCCTCCTTGTTTCCTCCCAGCCACAGACAATAAGGGCCACAGCTGGTCAGTCCTAAATTCATGATTGGCAGAAAAATGTGTGACCTATAACCTCATCCCAATCCATGGGCTTGCATACACCATAGACACGTGTGCATGCGTGTGTGTGTGTGTGTGCACCTGAGGAATTGGTCTTTTTAATTGCATCTCTGATGTTTGGCTGCTTGTGCTCCGAGCTGCATCCCACGCAGCAGCGGTTACTGAAACCCGGCCACACACGGACTCCTGGCTTGTGACTTCCTGAGAACGGCAGCTCCTTCTTCCCTTCTCCTGAGTGGAGTAACCCAGCAGGCCATGACCTTGAGGCTCCTTGCTTTCTTTCCGTTTTGCTGTGCAAATTATGCAGGAGTCACGTCTTCAAGGTTTGACCAGGAGTGAGGAGCAGATTATACCAACCTTCATGGGGGAGGCCAAAGGCTTGTGTCTGTGGGTCCGAATGTCAGTTGCCTAAGCACAACATGGCACTCAAGCTACGTTTGCATCGGGACCAGAGGCCAAAAGCTCAGCACACAAGCATCACTTGCTGAACACAACCAACCGTCACAAGGAGGAGTAAGGTTCATGGTCTGTCGCTCCGTTCAGTATGGGTTGAAATAATTGCTGGGGAATGTTAAAATTTTGCAAGGGTGCGTTCAAAAATATTGAATGGTTAAAAATCTGGCTGAGGCAGGAGGATGGCGAGTTCAAAGCCAGCCTCAGCCAAAGCGAGGCCGTAAGCAACTCATTGAGACCCTGTCTCTAAATAAAATGCAAAACAGAGCTGGGGAGGTGGCTCAGGGGTCGAGTGCCCCTGAGTTCAATCCTTGATAGCCCCCCAAAAAAAGAAAAAAGAAAAAATCGCGGATATTGGGTACCCTATTAGTAATTCTATGAGTGTTGGTGAGATTTATAGAAGTTAAATATGACAGGGATTGTATTTCTCCAACACCTGAGAGCAGACTGACCTTTTTATAGCAGTTCCTGGAAATAATTTGCAAAGAGAAGAAAGTTAATTGCTTCTCTTTTTATTTTATTTATCTCTTCCACATCCTTCTCTAAAGGAAGATTCTTTTGAGTTTGGATTTCCTTCAACAGAAACACTATTGGACTTTAGCTCCTTAACATGACCTTGTGAGGAGCAAAAGACAAGGGAATATTGGGAAAACTTGCAATGATATCTCCAGACCTCAAATCATGGGTATGAAAATAAATACCTGGAAGCTGAATTCTAATTGAAATCCTTCATTCTCTGAAATTGATCCTCCTGAGAAGATGCCATCTTAACCATCTTAACCAGGATAAGAAGATTAGAGTTACTTTATATTAGGTGGAGGGGAGTGAAGGGAGGGAAGGGCATGGGGCAGGAAGGACAGTAGAGGAAACAGACATCGTGACCTCATGTGTATGTGTGGCTGCATGACCATGTGATCCTGCAACATGTACAATCAGAAAAATGAGAGATGGCACTCCATTTATGTCTGATCTATCAAAATGCATCAATGCATTCCACTGTCATGTGCAACTCATTAGAGCAAATAAAAAATATTTTTTAAAAAATTTTAAAAATCAAATTAAAATAACCTGAATGGAAAACGTAAAGTAACTTCTTAAAGATCCTCAGGTAACTAACAGGATGGCGAATCCTCTCTCATTTGCACCCACCTTGGATCTGGTCCTGGCTGCAGTAAGTCATATTAGGTTTGATCACAGGGATTCCCAGTTCATTGTCTCCTGGAATGTGGAGATACCTTCATTTTTTGGAAACCAATAATGGGTATATAGGTAACTGAGCCCAGGCAGGTCCTGCTGGGGAGCTGATG
>JAJEJO010004710.1:455549-468422 GCA_020662805.1 Glaucomys volans | reverse complement strand
GTGTTTTGGTCTATTTGATTCCTGAATTTGAGAAGGATCTGATTGACATACATGGATGCACCATTGTTTGGTGCATAAATATTTATGATTGTTATGTCTTGCTGATTTATGCTTCCTTTAAGCAGTATGAAATATCCTTCTTTATCCCTTCTGACTAACTTTGGTTTGAAGTCTGCTTTATCTGAAATGAGAATGGAAACCCCAGCTTTTTTACTCAGTCCATGTGCATGGTATGCTTTTTCCCAACCTTTCACCTTTAGTCTGTGGGCATGTTTTTCTATGAGATGAGTCTCTTGAAGGCAGCATATTGTTGGGTCTTTCTTTTTAATCCAGTCTGCCGGTCTATGTCTTTTGATTGATGAGTTTAGGCCGTTTACATTCAGGGTTATTATTGAGATATGACTTGTATTTCCCGTCATTTTAGCTTTTTTGGGGTTTTTAACTTAACTTTGTTTCTCCTTTGATTGACTCTTTCTTTAGGGTCGTTCCTCCCCATTGTGACCGAGATTGTTATTTTTCATTTCTTCCTCTTTGAATATTTTGGGAATGTTCTGTAGGGCAGGCTTTCTCTTTGTGAATTCTTTAAGCTTTTGTTTATCATGGAAGGATTTTATTTCGTCATCAAATCTGAAGGTAAGTTTTTCTGGGTATAAGATTCTTGGTTGGCATCCGTTTTCTTTCAGAGCTTGAAATATGTTGTTCCAGGCCCTTCTTGCTTTTAGGGTCTGGCTGAGAAATCTGCTGATATCTGTATTGGTTTCCCCCTGTAGGTAATCTGATGTTTTTCTCTTGCAGCCTTTAAAATTCTATCTTTGTTTTGTATGTTAGGTATTTTCATTATAATGTGCCTTGGTGTGGATCTGCTGAAATTCTGTGCGTTTGGTGTCCTGTAGGCCTCTTGTAATTGATTTTCCATCTCATTCATCATATTTGGGAAATTTTCTGATATTATTTCATTGAACAGATTGTTCATACCCTTGGTTTATATCTCTGTGCCTTCCTCAATCCCAATAACTCTTAAATTTGGTCTTTTCATGATGTCCCATATTTCTTGGATGTTTCGTTCATGATTCCTAACCATCTTCTCTGTTTGTTTGACTTTGTTTTCAAGTTTTAATATTTTGTCTTCATTGTCTGAGGTTCTGTCTTCCAAGTGATCTATTCTGTTAATTATGCTTTCTATTGAGTTTTTAACTTGGTTGATTGTTTCCTTCATTTCCTTGTTTCCTTCAAGGATTTCTGTTTGTTTTTTTCTCAGAACTTCTATCTCTTTATTGAAATGATTTTTTGCTTCCTGAAATTGTTCTATTAGCTGATTATTCATAGCCTGAATCTGCTCTCTTGTCACATCATTCTCTTCTCGGATCATTTTAATTATGAACATTCTGAACTGCCTTTCTGTCATTCCTTCTACCATGCTGTCTTTGGGGTCTCTTGATGTGTCATCTAGGTTTGATTGGGACACTTTCTTCCCCTGTTTTCTCATGCTGCTCATGTATCTTCCCCTCTAGTAGTACAAATCAGAGGGACTGCAATTTCCCTGTAAAGACTTAGGGCGTCCCTGCAGATTTCCAGTAACTCACCAGATGTTTGAGAGGTGCTTGATCAAGTGGTGACCCAAGTTAGCTGCTGTCTCACAACCTCCAGGTTGGGAATGATCAATGCTTCTGGGCAGAGGCAACCAGGAGACGCAGCACTGTGGCCCTGCCAGAAGGCCTGAGCTTAGGTCCGAGGGCTCAGACAGCTGAAGATGGCGTCTCTCCACCAGGGAAGCTGTAGAATGGCGCCGACTGGCCCAAATTCCCCTCTGGACCCGGTAAGCAGCTCCGCTCCTGGCCAGATCTCACCTGGAGCTGCAGCACCGTGTCCCTGCGGGAAGGGCTGAGCTTAGCTCCGAGGGCTCAGGAGCTGGCTGGTGCTGGAGCCTGGCCAGTGACTCTGAAGCCACTTCCGGGGACCCGCACTCACTTATTGCTGGCGCAGGCCCAGGTTGGTGACTCCGAAGCAGCTGCGGGTTCCGGCACTCCCGGGTGGTAGCTGCCTACGGCCAGGCTGAGCCCAGCCCATCAGAGTTGGTTCCGGAGCGGCGACTGGGGACCCCTTATATGTGATTTGAATATAAAATCTCATTGAGAGCCATATTCCTGGTGTTTGAATCCCGAGCAAGTAGGAATCCATGGAGCAAGTAGGAATGCAGCCTTCCTCTAGCCCGCCATCTTGAATCCCCTTTACCAAACTTTTAAAGAAATTTTATTATTTTTTATTTGTTCTAATTAGGTGTACATGACAGTACAATGCATTTATACATTTTGATAGATCATACATAAATGGAGTGTAATTTCTTTAAGTCTGTTTTAGAAAAGTTATGGTCCACTGTGCCTACTAGAATAAAAGGTAGACCCAAATCTCCATCATGTCAGCTTAGGAACTGAATTCCTCAACAAGATTCCTACAGCTCAAGAAGTAAAATCAAGAATCAGTAAAGGAATGGTATCAAACTAAAAAGCTTCTTAACAGCAAAGGAAACAAGAATGTGAAGAGAGATCCTACAGAATGGGAGAAAAATCTTTGCCACCTGCACCTCAGCTAGAGCAATAATCTCCATGATATATAAAGAGCTCAAAAAACTTAACACCACAAAACCAAATAATCCAATCAATAAATGGGCAAAGGAACCGAACAAACACTTCATGGTAGAAGAAATACAAATGGTCAAAAAATATATGAAAAAATGTTCAACATCTGCAGCAATTAGAGAAATGAAAATCAAAACTACATTGAGATTCCATCTCACTCCAGTCAGAATGGCAATTATAAAGAGTACAAGTAACAATAAATATTGGTGAGGATGTGGGGAGAAAGGTAATCTCATACATTGTTGGTGGGACTGAAAATTGGTTCAACTACTATGGAAAGTGGTATGGAGATTCCTTAGAAAACTGGAGTGGAACCACCATTTTAACCAGTTAATCCCACTCCTTGGTCTGTACCCAAAGGATTTAAAAACAGCATGCTACAATGATGCAGCCACACCAATGTTTATAACAGCTCAATTCACACACACACACACACACAAAGCTAAGCTATGGAACCAACATAGGTGCCCTTGAATAGATGAATGGATAAAGAAAATGTGGTATATATACACAATGGGTATTAGTCAGTCAGAAAGAAGAATGAAATTATGGCATTTGCTGGTAAATGAATAGAACTGGAGACTATCATGCTAAGTGAAATAAGACAATTTTAATCAACCAAAGACCACAACATGATATGTGAATTCTAACACACAATAACGGGTGGAGAGGGAAGAATAGAAGTTCATTGGATTAGGCAAAGGGGAATGAAGGGGAGGTGGGAATAGGAAATATAGTAGAATGAATCAGACATAACTTTCCTATATCTATACATGACCAGTGTAACTCCCCATCATATACAGCCACAAGAAAGAGAAGTTATACTGTATGCATGTATAATATGTCAAAATACATTCTACTGTCATGAACAACTAAAAAGAACAAATAAGAAAAGAGAGGGTCTAAAGTCCCATATAAGCTGGGATTCTGCAATACTGGAATACAGACAGGACTGACTGGTGTAGGTAAAGGCTTTATAAAGAAGTAGTGGAGCCAGGAGATTCCAGTTCAGACCAGTATCATGTCTCTCCTTTAAATCATTCTTGAAATTAGTGGTTAATGTCCATTACACCTGAAGATGTGGCACTGTGTTTTCTATTGGACAATCACACTTAAAATTTTTGCAGTGTACTTGAAGCAATCCCACATGGAATAGTATCCAGGAAGCTTAAAGTTACCATTTTCAAGCAAAATATAAACTGTTGTACCTCAAGAAATATCAGGTTGCCCCAGTGGGACATTTTGAAGATAGTAGCTTCTTGACTTTCTCATTACCTTGGTATTTTCTGTGACTTTACCTACATGCTAGAATACACCTGAGTAAACATCATAACTTTTATTTGGTGAAGGAGAAAGCCCTAGTCATAAGTAATGATTGTATCATGCTTAAAGTGTAGTCAAGCATGATGTTTCTTGGATGACTAGCAATTGAAATTATTAATCATTTAATTAAAGAATTCACTTCTGAGAAACTTGTGAACAGTACTCAGGCTAATATTGTCTGGAAGATTTCAATTTATTTTCTCTAGTAGGAGAAAGGTAAACTGCTATTTATCATCATAATAAAAATTCATCCTATTTCAGAATGTCAATAACAGTGAGATCGAATTTTGGTATAAAATGATATTATAGTTTCAATCTAGTAATTTGAAACCAAACATACTTCAAGCACCCAAGCAAAAGTGATTTTCAAGTGGGCAACAGAATAACTAAATATGTTTGAAATTCCTTTGAAGTGTTTGCAGAATTTATATGGTTGTCCCTGCAGCCAGTCATAAGCCTGCCCAGATATCTGGATCCAGCTTCCCAAGGATCTCAACCTCTATTTTGAAAACAACTTCATGAATGCACAGTACATATATAAAATGGGAGAGAGTGAGCCTCTGCTTAAAATTTTAATATATAATGCTAGATTCTCCAATTCTATTTCTAATCCAGATTATTACTGCAAGAGACTCGTAACCTATTTCCAGTTACATTCTTATAAAATTCACCAATTCAAAATACCAAAATTTGTTTTCAAAATCGCAAATACAACAATGCACAGTAGTACACAAAACCCTTCAACAGTTTTAACTACAGGATAAAATTCAAGTTCCCAACAATGTGGCATAAACCCTTCATTAAGCATCCCCTGCCTGGTGTTCCTGCTGTATCTCTCATTGCTCCCTACGTTGCACCCGTATGCTCCAACAATTTCAAACTGCTAGCAGTTTTCTATTCACACAATGCTATGCATTTACTCATCTGCCCCCTCTACCCAGATCAGCTTTTAATGATCTCCCCCTGGCAAATTCTGGCTTATTTTTTAAGACTCGACTCAGGCGTCACACTATTCTGGAATCTTTCCTGAGTCTTCCAGACCTGCTTGCAACAAAATACAGTTTGCACATCCTTATCACTCTATTTTAGCAGTGTTGTAGTTATTTGTTTAGTCATTTAGCACCCTTACCAGAGGCTGATCTCCTGGAGCACATGTGCAATAGAGTCTTTGCTTCCCTGGCTAATGTCAGAAATTTGGGATGAGGTTTTGGTGCTAACATACTAACACTCATTCTTCCTCCCTTCAGGTGTTCTCTGCCCAAATGGATGAATACAAAAGTAACAATAGCAGAGTAAGTGAGGAAAAATAGGCTTTATTAACCATGGGGTAATTTTTTATTCTTCCAAATGCAGGAATTCTCTGATAAACTCTGCTGATGTGAAGGGGGTGGACCCTGAAAGATGCTTGTACTGCTCTTTGATGCATTTCTCTGAATCTGAAATGGTCATCACAATGGATGAGGATGGGACCCTCTTGACCTACTTAGACTGACAGCACAGAGAGTGACAACAGCTGGGCCTGCTGAGGTAAGCCTTGTCAAGTGCACTTTCCAATTAGATCCAAGGAGAGGAAGTGAACTTGAGTTTCTGTATTTTACATATACTGACCCCACACTCCAGTTAAATGAGTCCCAGTGAATGTCTCAGGCTGTGGCCAGTTTATCAATCCCTTGCCCTTTAGGGAAGTTCTAGAGAGATGGTTAGGAAAAGTTAACCATGTGTGCTGCCTACTCATTCTATGCCTATAAATTCTTATATTTTGAAGCAATTTATAATATTCAGTTTCACATGCTTAATATCATGTAATATTCTACAAACTTCAGTTGTTACACATTAATGTCTCTATAGGTAAGAAACAGATGAAATAATTAGCTGTGGTCATAAAGCTAAAAACAGAGAACCAAATGACTCCCATATTCTGAATGTAAACTGTTATTTTCAATGAAATAATTCGCAAGAGCATGCTTCAAATGCCCATGCATGAGAGAGATTCTGAATTGAGGTGACAGGAAAGTTAAATATGTTTGAAATACCTCTGCAGTGTTCTCAAAATTCATACATCTATCCCTGCCAGTCTTAAGCCCACTGGATATCCTGCTCCAAGCTGCCCAAGGGACTCAGTTATGCCTCTATTTTGAAAACTCCTCATGCACATAGCACATTCAGTGTCTGGCATGGGAGAGGAAGAATGTAAGCAAAATCAAATAGCTCCTGAGTCTGCTTATTTATGTGTGCTTTATACAGGAACCCATCCGGCTATAGCCTAGTTATGCTGAGGTAGGATTTGCAAAAGGTCCTGCCTGCTGGTAGGACTAAAAGTTTGCGTCTGAAATGGTTTAGAAAAATTTCAGAAAATTCTTATTTTCCTAGGAACTGAGGATTTTCCTGGGAATCTCATCCTGAGAAAATAGAAAGGTCAAACAAATCAAGATTTAAGGAGAATAAGGCTTGCCACTTCTGCTGACCTCAGGATTTGACCTCAGAGAGGATAGGTAGGATTTGAGGATTTTTTTTACATTGTTTATCCTAAATCCCCATGGCATAAAACAAGACAGAAACTCAGAAGAGAGACTCTATTCATAAATAATTATGTATATCTATATTTCTGAGGTGAGAAACCCCCTTCTGGTTGTAGGGACTTGAGTGTAGTGAAACTAATGTAAGATAATAAGACTTTACTACAATCGATAACAACTCCCAATTCTTCTTATCAAAAGTTTAGAAATTCAAGTGTGAACAGTTTATAAAGTCAATGAAATATATAATGTTGTTTTGAATATTTTCACCAAAAATGAGTAATATTTTTAACTGTCACTTGAAAGGGATCATTGCATTTAATAGGAAATTCATTTTGTGAAACAATTCTAATCCTGTAATATATTAGATCAATAGTTGTAAGAATAATTGGAAAAGTTCCTTAATATCTTCTACTTTCAGTCTTTGATGCTAAGATTTGCATGGTCATCATTCTGACATAAAAATATGATGTAGACTTTTAAAACAGTTATGGACTCACAGTCTTCTCACCTAATTATAAAACCTCCCCTGTCCTCTAATCTGTCATCAAGCACACACCCATTTACTTTCAAGTTTTTTTGTTTTTGTTTAAGGTACTGGGTATTGAACTCAGGGGCACTCAACCACTGAGCCACATCCTCAGCCCTATTTTGTATTTTATTTAGAGACAAGATCTCACTGAGTTGCTTAGTTCCTTACCATTGCAGAGGCTGGCTTTGAATTTGGGATCCTCCTGTCTCAGCCCAGCTTTGTTTTGATTTGTTGCTTTCTTTCAATCCAAGGATAGGGATGTTTGATAAATTATAGCAAGAAAAAAAGTTTAAAATCACAAATTGGTATAAAAATGCAAAATTCTACAAACTACATTCACAACTTACATCACATAGCAAATTAAACTTGGAATTAGAGACCAAGGAACAAGTAGTCATGGTCCTTTATCATAAATATGATAAAATAGCACCTAAATATTTGGAAAAATATAAGATAGTGAAAGAAAGTCATGTAGATGTGGGGGTTAGGAAGGAGTTCGCTGGGTAATATGAAAAAGTTTGCTTTAAATTTTAATACTCTTATTTAGGGCTATGTTAATCTTGCTAGGCCTCCAAGGTTCATTGCTAAAATGACACGTAATGTTGTCATATCCGATAGTGTTAATCTTATGTGAGTGGTTTCTCCTCTTTCTTTAAAGAACACTGGGTGTAATTTTCTCTCCTCCAGCCCACTACAAAACAGAAATGAAGATTCAAATATAATAGACTCACTAGAAGGGCTTTTTTAAAATCCATCTCAGGAACTACTTACTGCTAGGCATGAGAAAAAGAAGAGGGAAAGAAAAAGAGTCAACTTATGCAGAAGAAGAGAGATTCATGGGAAGAATGAGAGAGATCATGAGTGGGAGGGGGAAAAAAAAAAAACTTCTAGAACAGTTTCTCAAGCAGGGTTCTCTGGAAACCTTGGATTCCCTAAGATGTTTCTAAGGACTTCTTGAGAGATGATGACTAAAAAAAGAAATTAAGCAAAATGTTTGTAACTTTGTGCTCTGTGGAATCCAGCATTTACTATGGTGGACAGTCACCAAGCAGCCTTGCTTATGATTCCACTAGATGATTTTTAGCCTTAGCTGCAGTGTGCAGAAAGACTATGTTCATTTGAATGAGTGCATTCCCAGTTTTTAACATGACAGGAGAGGCTGATGACAGTTGATGAGCATGGCATTGCACTGAAAAGACAACAGGCTAATGTCTAGTCTCTCCCTCCCCAAATACCTTCACCAGGTTTCTTGGTGGTTGCATTGGTCGGGTCCTGATAGCTCTGTTGTCAAAACAAAGTCAGCAGTGAAAGTGTTTTATTCGGGGAAATGCCTGCAAAACCAGAGGGAAGAAAGAACAGAAGTAAGCAGGGAAGACTTCAGACTGGAATGCTGATCTAACATTTCTACAAAGAGAGGAAAAGAAAAAAAAAAATTGATAGAAAGATTTTAAGGTGACAGTGTAGTTTGGTGAAAGTTAAACAGGAAGCTGTCACAAAGAAGATAGCCCTAAAGGAATCTCTCATTAGACATAAATCACCAGACATATTACCCTGCCATACGCATTCACTGGGTTTCTCTGGTTCAAATGCTGCAGTAACAGTGTCCTTGCGGCTGATCGGCACATTTTCTTCTTGAAGGGCCATCTGAGTAGCACACCTCCATGGTTGCCACATTCCACACCTTGCACTGCAGGATGAATCCACTTTTCCATAAACATTTGGGCTACAGATGCTCTGGGTTCCAGTTGTCCCCTCTCCCCGAGAAAAAACTTTGAAGAGGGAGGTTATTGGGACACAGTAGAGCAGTCAGATTCCCCCACCCACCATTCTGCTCCTCTCAGTGGCTTAACTGATGATGTGACCTAAGGCCATATTCTGAAGTGACTAAATCTTTCAAAAACCACAGTTGTTGCAGTTATGTATCCACAGTCACAATTAGGCAGTTCTAAAAGACACTCAAGCGGATCATCCAGGTTCTATAGGGGTTTCTCCCTGCCCCCACTGTTTAAATAATATTCACATTCAGTGCCTATACACACATCTCTTTGCCATACCTTTTCAGGCTCCTGGCAAGTTGGCCAATCCATTTGCCATTCCATATATTCCATATATAATTATATATAAAATAATTATAATTATATTATATATATTTGTTATAAGATATAATTGTACTGGGTACGATATACATATTGTACCAGGGAGTTTAACCACTGAGCCATATCCCCAGTGCTTTTTAAATATTTTATTTAGAGACAGAGTCTCGCTAAGTTACTTAGGGACTTGCTAAATTGCTGAGGCTGGCTTTGCATTTGCCATCCTCCTGCTTCAGCCTCCTGAGCCACTGGATACAGGCGTGCACCACTGTACCCAGTCATACATATATTTATTTTGAACTAAGGCGACTCTCCTTCCACGCAGAGAGGATGATTAGGTTGTCTACCACTTGCCTTGTTGTCTACTGGGAGCATTTTTCGTCACAACTGGGTTTCAAGGCCTTTCTTAAACATTCTTTGTTTTGGTTAATGGTTTCATCTCTGTGACCAAAATACCTGACAAGAAAACTTAGATGAGAAAACATTTATGGGGTTCGTGGTTGCAGAGGTCTCATTCCACAGATGGTTGAATCTTTTGCTGTGGGATCAAGGTGAGGCAGCACGTTATGGAAAAAGGACCCAGAGGAGAAAAGCTGTTGTGGAGGAGGTCAAAAAGCAGAGACAGAAGAGAAAATGGCCACAGGAAGAACAGTTCTTCCAAGGCACACTGCCAGTGACCCACCTCCTCCAGCTACACCCTACCTGCCTAAGTTAACACCCAGTCAGTCCATTCAAACTAGGATGGACTTATTAAGTTAAAGCTCTCATAACCTAATCACTTCATGAATATTATTTCATGAACAGGAACTTTGGAAGAACCCCTCATATCCAAACAGTCTGCATTGCAACTACTACCTGCTTTGGACTTATACCCACAAATGAAGCTGACCCACCAGCAGCCACATTTGAGCTCTTCCTCCTCCTGTAAATGAGCTGAGGGAAGGACCCTGGCACAATCAATTTGGATGACATAAGGGCCAGAACTAACCGCTCACACAGTTCACTGGTAGCCTTTGTTCTTGCTTGGGCTTGAACACACCTGGACCATTTCCATCTTCTGATGGACTGCTTCTGGGCTTCCTGTACTTTCTTGCCCTAGAGTTTGTTACAGCGTCTATCTCGCAATGGACAATTCTGGGTGCACAGCCACTTTGTGACTAAAGTTCAAGTGTTCCATCTCTACAGGACCAGTAAGTAAAAGGTATATGATTCTCTGCTGAAGAGGATATGTCTTTATTCCAGAGCCTCTAGTCCCTGAGTTGTGATTCTCCCTCTGAGACATGCCACAAACTTCATTCACACTACTACAGGTATTTCCATTACTATAGGTTCTCCTGGATCATGTGGCCCAAATGGCAGGTTTCCTTTTACCCCAGCCTAGACCTACATTATAATCCTTTTCTGATCCAGTCTCATGCAGAGGTGATGCCTCATATATAGACTGCTATGGCACAAATGTGTCTCCCCCACACACAAATTCATATGTTGAAATCCCTTGAGGTAATGATATTCAGCTATGTGACCTTTGGAGAGCATATAAGTCTTAATAGGGTCTCCAAAATGTCAGCCACTTCTTGCTAATCCTGCCTGATCAATTTGATGTTATCAATATAATGAATCAATATGAGATTTTGCAGTATGTTCAGATCTTTAAGCATATTATAACAGAGAGCAGGACAGTAAATATGGTTGTGGGAAAACAGTAAAAAAAATTTTCTCATTCATTCCACATGATTAAAAACTGGTCATTACAGAAAACAATGTCTTTGCCAAATTGGAGGTCATATACCATGTTGCTGGGGTCATCATCATCTACCCCCAGCAGACATCACATATGCCATAGCAGCCATCACGAGGACTGTTACTTGGATGAACTTGCATTAGTTCAAAGCCATTCTCTAGAGGTCTTGTCTGCAGGGACAAGATCCCTAAGATCATGAAGAACAGAACTAACTCTATCCCTGTAATGTCATATTGGTTAGGGTTCTTTATATTTTAATGAAAGAGAACATTTTCACAGGTTTCCATATAATCACCATTCCCACAGGATCTATGGTAAGAGTGACTTCACCTTCCAAGTATGTCAATTCTAATTACACATTGAAGGACCTGGAAGGTGACCACTGGTAAAGTCATAGAGCCAATGTTCCTACTAGAAGCCCATATTTGGGCATAATTTTATTTGTTACTTTGTTCTCTGTAGGCCTCCCATCTAATAGGGGCCATACCATATGTAGGACTTCAGGCATCAAGGTCAACTCAAACCTTTCATCTAATAGCCTTCAAAATGTTTGGACATTACTATCACTGAAACACAGGCAAATAAGTGACTAACGTTGTCTTTGAGGAATGATTGGGGAAACCATTAAATATTATATCTGGCATGGTATTGCATCTTCCATCTTCTTGAAGACGCAATTATCTCTTCAGTCAAAAGTTTCCGGTTCTGAAAACTCACTCAAGTTGAGAATCTTGGCAAAAGATTATGACTTCCAGTGATGGTGACTGATCCACAGTCTCTTATGCATGCATTATTACCTGCCTTTGATTACATTAAGCAACACTGTTGTTGGCTGCTAATCTATATTATCAATAAGACTATTTTATCCTATTTATCATCTCTAGAACCTTCCTCAGCTGACCCTTTGAACTTGCAAATTATTACAGTAATTGCAATCTGCTGTGACTTTGATATGTCATCATGTCATCTTCATTATTAACAAGTTAAGATCATGGGATCACTTCTCCTATCACAATCATTGATACATGCAAAAGAGTGCTACCACTTCATTTTATAGGGAAGACATGTCCACAATTTCAGTGCAATTCTGAAGACCAGTGAATAAAGTATTTTGTGAAGTCTCCCATTAAACCCTGATGTTTTTCTGACCTCACATATTATATTCACTCCACCATGTCCTAAGTCTTTTAGTCCTTTTCTACATTCTTGGCCTTGTGTGCCTCTAAGTGACTTCATCAGAGAGGAAAAAGTCCACTACTGTAATAGACAATCAGAGAGAGTTTTCATTATAAAAAAGAACTTTCTATGTGCCATATCTTGTTATCCTACTATTGTTCTGAAGTTATAAATATTGCAAAACTTGGATTATGTTGGTAGGAAGCAAACTGTATTATGAATATGAATTTTTTTCTTTATGATGTTCTCATTTTGTTATTTATTATACACTTTTGTGTTTTATTCATCTTTATATTTCACAAGCAAGTCTGATGGTCCAATGTGGCAATTTTTGAAGACAGGATGTGCAGGCAAAGAGAAAGACTTTAGACATGGGTCTCTGAATAATTCCTATGAGGTTACTGATGAATAATTGCAATCTTTTGGATTATTTCACTACATTAGTATATCAAGAGAGACAAAAATACTAGGTGTTTACAAGGAAAGCTACTTATCCATGAGTTTTAAAGGAGATGATAATCCAAGTTATCCTTGGTCCATTCTATCTTATAATGCCTTTAGAAATCCTGAAAAGACAAATCACATTTATTTGACAAGGAAGAGTAATGGCTATTTAAAAAAGTTATTGGGATTCAAAACAGAGTGATGATTTTGTCAAGAAGTCACATTTAGTCAAAAGTTTCAAAGTCACAAAACTGAATAATAAAACATTGTTTTGAAGAAAAATAAAGTTATACCATTGGTGCGAAACTAAAAATATCAATATGCATATAGAAGATAAAACAAGATACAGCAGAAAAAATTGAAAAGGGTCCACTCTTGAAGGAGTAAGTGAATGTACTGATATGTCACATAA
>JAJEJO010004710.1:433495-455149 GCA_020662805.1 Glaucomys volans | reverse complement strand
AAATGCAGCAGCAAAGTAAGGGAGCTGAGAAGTAGGAAGAGAGAATGAGATGAGACCATTTCAGGGCATCACCTTGCAATACTGTCTTACTGTATACAGGCCCCATGGGTGGGTCATTTGTAGTTATGGACCAAAGAGTATTAAATTACAAATACTTAGGTTGCAACATTCAAACATTCCTTTGAGTGCAAACCACTCTCTCACCAGGGACAAGTCATTGCGTATCACAAAACATATGCTTACTCTGAACAAGTTTCTTTGGAAGAAGAGAAGAGAGAAAATAATAAAAGGAAACTGATAAATTTTGGAAACAGATCCAGTATTTTTAATGATGCCAAGAAGAAGGGAAGGCATGTAATTTGCTAAGTACCCACAGGGCCCTAAAACATGATTAGTCAAACACATAGAAAACATTTTCAAACCTTTTCTTAATTGTAACAGATGGTTGAGCAATAAATTTCTATTTCAAGCTAAAAGATGTTCTGCAAATATATCTGGCTGGAACCCAAGCTGGCTGGGATAGTATTTCATTGTTCAAAGAAAATTTTATCTGTGTTGGTGGACTGTTAGAATTGTTCCCACTAGTTGTATGGGTGGAATGATTATTATTGATGTTGAAACCCTTAGTATAATAAAATTTTATATCTAAAAGGAAAAAGCCTTTTATATTCCTCTCATTTTACAAATTAAAAAAAAAATCAAACAAAGCTAAGGTCTATGCTGCTTAAGTGGCTTTTTTCCCAACCACATGGCCGATTAATTGCAAAGCTGGAACCTGAACTTGAAACACCTGACTTTCAGTCAAGCACTATTTCCCTCCCCATCCCACGCCTGATGCCACCAGTGTTAACTGGACTTCAGGAGATTAAAAAATAACTTGTCCAAAGTCACACTGCTAGTCCATAACAAAATCCTATATATATCCAAAATGTCTCACTTGAGATTCTATGATTTCTGAACCATTCTCCACATGACAGCTTGTAAAAGAATTTCCTATAGAGGAGAGTAGGACATGGAAAACAAGCATTCACTTTGACATTAAATGGTCCTCAATTCTCATCTCAGTGCTGTCACATACTGGTTGTACAGAGCTAGGCAACATACAAGTCTCATTAAGCAGCAGAATACCCATTAATAGTTCATGAAGTAGAGGCATTAACAGCTACATCTTAAAATTGATATGAATTTCAAAGAAGAAAATATGTGAACAACTTAATACAGTATATAGCAAACACTCAAAGGATGTTAGAGAGACCAACTTTCCTCCATGTCTCCATCAAAATGTTCAGTTTCTTTAGGATGTATGTTGACAGTATGCCACTAATTTAAAATAGGGAGAAGAAATGAAGAATAGAAATAGAAGAAATGAACTTATATTTCTAAGTGCTTCTACAAAGCACTTAGCCTTCTCCTTACATCTTAAAGTCAGGGCAGGGACTAGAATAAAAACATAGTAAACAGAAAATTTAAACCAACATATCCAAGAAAAATTGCACCTACCCACAAGTTAATTGAAACATGAGAAACATGTAGCCTTTGAGTTGTAATGGTGTTTCAATTAGTTGTCATTTACAATATGCCCTGCCCCTATGGAATCTTTCATCTACTATACCCAGAGCCTTCTATCTGAAACTTACTCACTCCCCTCTCTCTCCTCCCACCCACACATCTGGAAAAAATATGGGTCTCATCATCAAGTCAGACATGAAGCCCTGTGAGTGTGTGTGTGTGTGTGTGTGTGTGTGTCCATCTGTCTGTATGTATGTCTGTGTGTGGAGAGTGAGGAAACCATATAGGCCAGCTGGGAGGTTAGATGAAGATGGGTTTTGCTATCAGGCCCCTAAAGTTGGAGGATCTTCAGCTCTTCACAGCTATCCATTAAGTAGCCAAACAGCAATTCCCAAATCTTAACCCAAGGAGGCTAGAATTATTATTCTCATCTTATGGATGAAACACTGACCTTCTGATGCAGAGATTTATATATTGATTAAGCTCATGTAGCTATGTGACAGAATCAGTATTGCTAGGACATTGCATACCCTGGCTGTCATTTAGAATGTGGGTTTTGCACTGGCTGTTGATTCTACCTGGAACATCCAACTCTTCTTAAAGTTTTCTGGGATATAAAAAAAAGTATTAATCATATAATGAGATTTATCTTTGTCACACAAAGGGAAAAAATGTTAACGTTTTAGGATGTATAGAAATCACCGGCATATATCAGATTGAACTAGCAGAAACATACTGGCTTTAAAATAACACAAATTTATTACCTTACAAATCTGGAGATCAGAAGTTCTAAATGGACATTATGAATTAAATCAAGGTGTCTGCAGATCTGTGCTCTCAGGTAGGAAAAAAAAATTCCCTTACTTACTCTAGTTTCTAGGGACTGCCTGCATGCCCTGCCTCCAGCTTCAAAGCACAGTCCTACAATCTCCTCTGTTTTAAGTCTCCTGCCTTCTATTTCTAAGGACCCTTATTACTGCCTTGTACTCACCTGAGTAATCCAGGATAATATCCCCATCTCAAATTCCTTAACATAATCACATCTGCAAAATCCTGGTTACTATGTAAGGTTACGTCCTAACACAAAATCATTGAAAAGAAGAACTTTAGATAAATTTAGTGGGTTATTTGAGCAGAGGTGCTAGAGATAAGGGCCTGGTCATATTTGAGAGCTATTATTGTCTCTACAAAAAAATTAACAATTGTTAATTTGAAATTTTTCAAACTGAGTAAAACCTATCCATCTGTATTTATCTATCATAGCATCTGCCACCTAATATCCTATTTTGGAAACATTAAAACCACAATGACTTCTCCTTCTCAGTTCTTTTCTCATTCAAACACTAAAACATCTCAAAATTTCCTTCTCTCTATCCCATTTCCATCCTTAATTCAAGCCCTTCTACCCATTGCCTTGGATTATTTCAAAGGCATCTAATCTCATTCTCATGCCAATGTTTTCTCCCCTGTTCTAATTAATTTGCAAAGTACTTCTAGAGTTACATCTTAACACAAAATTGCTAAAAGAAGTATTTAGACAGATAAATTTAACAGTTTATTTGAGTAAAGAACAATTCATGAGTTGGGAAGCAGCAAACCAAAATGAGATGCTGAGCTTTGCTCCAGTGGCATGAGCAATGAGCTTTCACGGGATGAACACAGAAGCAAGGCAAAGAAATCATCTGAGTGACGGCAGCTAGGCATTCACACTTACTTGGACTCAATTCTTGGGAAGGAGATATAACCAATTATTTGGTTGACTGTGATTGGCTAAAGTTCAGCTCAGTTTTTTTGTTTGTTTTATTGTTATTTTTTTGATCTTATCTTTAAGTCAGAAGAAATACCTTCAAGTTCAGTTTCATTTCCTTACATATGCATCCTGGGTACTGAGACAACCTCAAGTTAATGATGTTCTCATTTGTTCTAACATAATACTGTGTCAGACCCTTTTTTAGAGCTTCTAATAGCCACTCATTATCTAACATCATGAAGTCTATATACCAATTCTCTCTTCGGAGTCTTATCCCAAAACCCTTCTCTTTCTAACCTTCTTTCACGTACCTGACATCCCAGTGATACAGAACTTCTATTTCCCTGAGTATTGAAAATGCTTAGACTACTCATTGTATTTACCAATGTCCTTGAACTCTTCCTCTATCTACTGAGATTCAAGTCAAATTTTTCATATACTCATCAAACACTACCCACATTTCTTCCATCATTTTCTCTGAGAATCTCTTCCCAAAATCTTTACTCTATCAAAGTAGTCATTGCTTTCAGTGTCCACAACAATGACCGATTCTCTTTAATGTTGCACTATGACTTTTGTTATTCCTTAATTGTTTTTATCAAGGGATACCAAACCAAGAGCTCATTAAGGCAAGAGCTAAGTCTCACTTTTTGTCTGACCCAACACTTGATATAGGCTTGGCTCACAGGTGCTCAATAACTTTTTTGTTCCAAGCAAAACAAGGACTCAGATAGTTTCCTTATGGAATAATGAATCGGAGGCAATCAGAGGATCAATTAATTAGAATTGATATGAATTTTCAATCTCAATTGAGATAGATAAAAAGAAAAATAGTTTCTTTTACAATTTTTTCTTTTCCTTTTTGCTCTGGTATCTGGGGACAGAAAATGAGGAAATAGAAGACTAGATAGACCTGTTCTTATCTAGTCTGAGAACTAGATCTGATAGAGAAATAACTAGAAATAAGCTAAAAAGATCATCATAAGAAGGAATCTTTGAGACTCAGGTAAAGAAGTGATAATTCAGGGGTCCTCAGAGCAGCATTTCACCGAGGTAGGTGCAAAGTAATTATCCCACTCCATTCTGTAGGAAGAAGGAGTTCAGAATGGTGAGTCATGGAGAATCTCTGTTCTGGCTGGGTCAACTATGGCTTCCAGTAGTCTCATATTTACAGAAATTCTTATTCTGTAGTCATGGAAAGTGCAGAGATTCTTCCTCAAATGCCTTCAGGCAATAAATCTTTAGCAAAATATCAAAACAGGAGAATATGAAGGAGTTTATTCAGATCCCTTAAGGATTCCTAGAATCATGTATACTCTGAACATATTAATTAAGCAAGCCAAAGTTCTGTAACCATACAGATTAGAGATAAGAGTTAGGGAAACTGAGTGCTAAAGTTCATGTAACCTCATATTACCCAAAGATGGTACAGCCTGAGGCTATGCAGGTTAAATAAAATACTTCATGAATGAAAAAAATCAGGAATGTATGATGGGATGGAGATCAGGGTTCTTTCATTATTACCAAAAAGTAATGTTTTATTTTTCAATACCCCAGTTTATCCTGAGTGGGAAACTATAAACTCAAGTCATGCAAATTCTGTCTTGGATAAGAGTTAATTATTCAAAACCTTAATTCAGTGCCTGGCACATGTCTTAGTTTGATTCCTGTGTCTATCATCCTACCTATAATCAACTGCAAGCTTTTTATTACACTATGTATCAGTTTCTTTGTCCAGGGAGCAGAAATCAAATTTATTCACTACATGGCATAAAGTAAATCTAGATATGTGAAGCAATTTTTACTAAGGGATGAAAGAAGCTTTGTCAAACAAAGCATGATGATCTACTTAGCCTTACTGTTAACTGAGGAGAAAAACAAAACAAAACAGAATACAAAGTAAAAATACATAAATAAATGGAACATTAATATAGTGAATCCATTCTGTTGTATAACTGCCTGTGAGATGCTAAGTTGAAATATTGTCTAACATTTTATCAGTAGGGGAAAAAAATAACAGCAGATGGGCCAAGCAGAAGGCAGAACCAAATCATTTTGTATTCTTTTCACTGTAGTATTTGTTTTTTTCATTTTCACTACAGATATGACTGTGATAGATACTCCTACATCAGGAAACATGCACCAGACATTCTTATAATTATATTACACATGTGTTTCTCTTATGGCTACTTTTATAAGTTGAATATTACCATTACTTTATTTTCTGGAAGGAATAAATGAAATCAGGAATCCTTGAGAAGTAGAATAATTGGGTAAGAACAGAACAAATAGAGGAGACTGCTACCAGGAAACTGGATACTGTAATGCCACTGCCCTGCTTTTGCCCTGCTTTTGGTGTTGACTGATTTTACACATGAAGATATTTATTAGTTATCATACCCTAACTCTGATCTTGTTTAATTTGTCATCCTGAGCTAAGTGGTATAACAGCAAAGGCAACAGATGTTGGGAATGACGAGCCAAATGCCTGAAAACCCTGCCAGTAATTTCCCCTCAAAAGTAAATGGTCTGACTTTATAATCTCCTGAATTCATTTCTTTCATAAGCAGCTGATGGGTTTGCATTGTCGAATTAGAATGCCATCTGCTTCCTGGATGCAGATAACCTTAGTTCCTGCCACACCTGATAAGTCTTCCCGTCACAGTTCAACTAGCATTCCCTTGTTATTGCAAACCACTTCTTCCAACTGCAACATTCTCGTCAGGACCACAGTTGGAAGACAGACAACATCCCCAAAGGAAAATTGCACATTTGGCAGGTCCACCTCAAATCCAAAACTTTTGCACTGATTATTGTCCAGTGTATTTTTACATGTTTTTGTAATTGTCTAAAAGTATATTTGTCAAAGTCCCCCTTGAATTCGTATATCGAGACACATTAGTTTATTAGTAATAGAAACTAGTTTTACTTTAATTATAATAACTTATTCTGGATTACTATTTGTAAAATATATATTAACTCATATTGATTTCAACAACCCTGTGATTATTATCATTATTTACAGAGGAGGTAATCAAGACATTAGGAATTTGACTAATGTATTTATCAGTTCTCACTGAGAATTTTCCAGGTGTTGAACAAGAGAGGCACGCAGGATATATTGATGATAAAATGGACATGGATTCTTCTCTCATGAGGCTTAAATCTAATAGAGAAGATGAGCTGTAAATATGTTCTATTATCAGCTATGAAAAATGCTATGAAGGAGATTGAGAATGGAAGATAAAGGAAGCCATCTCTGAGGAAGGTCAATGACACTAAAATCACTGGCTTATTGGAAGTACCCTGGGAAAAGTAAATGCAAGAGCAGGCTGGGAAAGAGTAAACCCTTTCTAAGAAAAGATGGAAGACTAATGGGCTGGTTTAAAGGTAAACCCAAGGAAAGGAGACATGAGGCAAATCTAGGTAGGAAAATAGGGGACATATACGAGGTCACATTCAAGATCTATCCAACTTGCCCCATGTCACACAAATAACAGCCTTTCTGGGACTAGAAGTTGTCTCCTGATTTCTATTCCACTGATTTTTCCACTGTACTTCTGCACTATTCATTTATAAATCAGTGAACAAACACAATGCACTATTTTGAATTCATGTTTTCAAATGATATTCTTTTTAAAAATAACAACAGAACAGCAAATTATCACTACTAACTTTTGGCTAAAACAATGTTTTATTGGGTTCATTATATTCATTACGTTAAAATTCTAGCAATACTATGACTTATTGAAAATCTCCAATGTCCCAAGTTTCCATCTTTTTGCTTTTTCTATTTATCAATTATATCTTTTTTTCAGGATATATTGAATTGGGATTCTTTTTATTTGGGATTTAAAGAGGCTTTTCACTTGCTAGGCAAGTGCTCTAACACAGGACCATATCACAAGCCCAGTTATATCTAATATTTTTTAAAAGTATTTTATTTTATTTATTTGTTTTCATGAGGTGCTAAGGATTGAACCAGTGCTTCACACAGTTAGGCAAGTGAGAAACTCTGCCACGGAGCTGCAGCTTCAGTCCTATATCTAATCTTAATTCCAAGTAATTCCTACTTTCTAAATGGTGAAGTTAAAATTCAGAGAACTTGAATACCTTTCCCCAAATCACACTAGTAGAAAATATTGGAGCCACAATTTGAAAACAATATCATCTTAAGATAGGACAGAAGAAATAAATAAAAAAGATAAAAAGAAGACAAACATAAGAAAAATGTAACCTTGAAGGGACTGTAGTTTTAAATACAAAGGCTCCATGAGCACTCACCTTTATTCCCCAGACCTGTTTTCCTCCAGGTCTAAATTCTTGAAAGGTTCATAAATCTTATGAGTACTGTGAGTCCAGTTAATTAATGCCTACATCCATTGCTAGCTTACACAATATATTTTTAGACCAATTAAATAAAACCAAGTAAGATGTGTGGTTAGAGACCTGTGATATGGGTGCATTCCAATCACTATCTAGCTAGATAATGTCAACCTAAAGATCCTGAGAACAGGACCGCTTGACCCATCCTGTGCTCCACAATCAAAAGAATCCACTTCACCCCCCACCTACCCCTCATGCTCATCATTTACAAAGTTTCCTTTAAAATAAGAGCCTCAGACCTCAAAAGCTTGCCTCACTGTCTAGATTCCCGCACTTTCTTTCTCTCTGAGTGTAAATTCCTTCTTGAGCCTCTTTCTAACTCATCCTAAAATCCCATTCTGCTGAAAACATCAAGAACCTGCCAGGACTGAATTAAGGTACCCTTCTTGCTTCTGTGAGAACTCTTTGGAGCCCATCTAGTGACAATCTAAATCCAGCCAACTCCTACTGTTCTACCTCACACCATATTTTTCAGCAACATAAAAAAAAGGGTAAGCAGCTGGGCACAGTGACCCATACCTATATTCCCAGCAGCGCAGGAGGCTGAGGCAGGAGGATCTAGAGTTCAAAGCCAGCCTTAGCAACTTAGTGAGACCCTAAGCAACACAGTGAGATTCTGTCTCTAATAAAATATAAAAAAGGGCTGGGGATGTGACTTGGTGGTTAAGTGGCCCTGGGTTCAACCCCTGGTACTAAAAAAACAGAAGGTAAGCAGCCAAACAGTACCTCTTTATGACTCTACCTCCATTAAAGAGAAAAATGAAGTGCTGATATCGGATCACATGTGAGTGCAGGTGAACAGACATTGCTATGGAAACAAATACAACAAACAGCAAAGAAGATCGTGTTGCCTTCATGCTAATTACCTGAAAACATGTTTGTTGATTTTATTTTTCCTTGGTTTGGTTTGGTGGGGGACTTCAGTTAGTCAGGTGATGAAGTAGTGGCAAGTAACTTTATCGTGTCAAATTATTTATCATGGGTAGAATGGTGATGTGAGCAGCTTCTGTTACTGTTATTCCAAAGAACAATAGCCCCTGTGCTATAAGAGCTTAAAATTATATTGTATGAACTACTGTGAAAAGTGAATCAATTTAGATAAATTTGCCAAAAGCAAGGAATAACTCCAATTTTTAGCTCAGTTGATATGTTTTACAAAATAAAATTTGTTCAAATAGGCCCAACAATATTAATGTCAGTTAAAATATTTTCTTAGAATTTCTGTGAATTTTACAAGAACTTATTTCACATTAAATTTGTTAAAACACCATCATTAGTAATTTTTGCAAACCACAAATTTGATCAATCTAAAGCACTGGCTGTATCTCCTAAAATGCAATCTCTACAGGAGCAAGTTTTATATACTTGATTTAATCATTTGAGTCTCAGCACCCAGAACCCTTACACATATTGGTATTAAATAAATACTTTGAATCAATGCATTAGTGTCTCTCAGACAAATAGTTCATTTTCTCAGGGATGATTCCCCTCACCTGAGAAGACTAAGAGAGGTTTCTAAGAGCCCTTTCTCAATTGCTCCTTTCAGTTTCTGCCAACCACAAAAAGGAATCAGCCTGAAGATGCAAGTGCCCTATAAATAACAGACTGAAAAGATAAAAGAACACAATCCTTTGATGAAATAATGAAGGCTTTGTGTCAGTCTCAAAACTTATTCTGCCTCTTTGCTTTCAGAGAAATTAAACATTCTTAATGAGAATTTTTAAATAATAACAAAAGCTGTTACAATTAAGTTGATCTAAGGTAGAAGTTCTCCATTTGGAAATCATACCGTTCAGATTTTCTATCTTTTAGAAATAGGTTTTAAGGCTGTATTACATATGATCTATTATATTCTGGACATGTTAATACAAATCTCAGTGTCACATTTTCTGATCCATTAAAAAGTACAAAGTTTTATACTAGACAAAGATGAATGAGGCTTGTTCTTTTCCCTCGAGAAGCATTCAAACATGAAAGAAAACAAATGCCAATTACCTAAAGCAAAATACACACTTATTGAGAATATATGTTTAGAAGTGTGCCTAGTAATCCTGTTTATGCCCTACTATTCCCCTTGCATTTATTTATGGCTATTTTTGTTGTTGACAATATTTAATAAGTTAAATCTACATCTTCACTGAGCCTGCAGATATTCTGAAGGGAAAAATATTTCATTTGCATTGTACATAAAGACACACATTTGGGCTCTGAATCCTGTGATAGATTTTTGTTTCTCTTCTTTACATTGAAATTCTTTTCTGTAAACACCAGTAAAGTGGGTTGAATAGTGTCCCCCAAAATTTCAAATCCACCCAGGAACCGCAGAAGGTAAACTTACTTGGAAATGGGTCCTTGCAATGGTGATCTAGGGAGGACTGAAATGAGAGCATACTAGATTCAGGTGTCCCGAAGCCCAGTGAGAGTGCATGAAAAGAACACAGAATAAAATGCACAGACAGTCTCTGGAGGCAAAAATTAAGTGGCATATGGAATGCCAGCAGCCAGAAGGATTCTCTCCTAGAGCATTCAGAGGTAGTCGGGCCCTGCTGGCACCTTAGTGTGGACTTTTGGCCTCCAAAACAATGAAAGAATAAATTTCTGGGCTTTAAGTCATCAAATTTGCAATGATTTATTATTGAAGCCCAGAAAATTAATACAACCATCATTCTGTTCAGTTAACATGTTACTGTGCAGTTTTCACTATGCTATGGGAGAAGGAAGGGTCTATGTTTGTTTACACGTAGACATAGTTTTTTAAATAGCTTGAATTCTTAAAGCATAAAATAACAAATACTAGTGAAAAAGATGATCTGTAGAGAGTGTCCAGTTGTCAGGAGCAATTGCTTTAAGGTGACCAGCAAACATCAGGTTAGACTGAGGCATGTCTAATCCTCCCTCAGGATCATCCTTCCCTACCCCCAATATGTATGAAAATCAGAATTAAAAAAAAATCTGCTCAAGTTAGATGAGGTTCAAACATACTAGGCTATTTTAAAAAATAGTGTTCCCTGAAAACCAGGAAAGTTAAGGGCATATGAGTTACATAAGAACACAGAAAATCAAGTTAATTTAACAGAAATTAAGTGAACACTCTCCCCTCTACAATAGGATTACCTTATATCTTTGCCACATTCCCATAGAAATTTTTTTTTTTGAGGTTCTGGGAATTGAACCCAGGGCCTTGTGCTTGCAAGGAAAACACTCTACCAACTGAGCTATATCCCCAGCCCCTCATAGAAAATTTAGGAAAACTGGCTACATATTAGGTCATGAGTAAAATTTTCATAAATAATATAAATTGGAGAAGCCACACTTCATGATCATGCTTCAACAAAAACTAGTAGTAGGTTTTTAAATTCAATCTCATTAAGTGACAAGAATTAATAAAGGAGACTAGAAAGGAGGAAATTGGAAACACAGGAATAATAAAACGTAGAATACTATGAAGCAAAATGCAGTATTCTTGAAGCCCTAAATGTTTCTATGTAAATAAAAAGAGAATGAAAATAAAATGCACATATATCTAAAAGCTTTTAAACAAACCAATCTTACAAAGCACTTCTTTAAGAGATAATAGTGGCCTTTAAAGCCTTTTCAAACATCATTTCCCTATGTACATGTATGATTATGCAAATAGTGTAACTCTACTTTGTGTACACCAGAGAAACAATAGTTGTACCCCATTTGTGTACAATGAATCAAAATTATAAATATACATATATATGTGCATATATATATATATTTCAAAACTACTTAACAGATTGCTGAGTCAGCAGTGGTGGTGTTGGAAATAGTCAATTGCTTTCTGAAACAGGCAGAACTTATTGTTTATTAGCTAAACAATAATGATTGGTTGGTTGGTGAGATTTAAAATGTAAAAGGTATTTCTAAGTATGTGTTATATCTGTGTTAAAGAAAGAGCTAGACAAAATAATGGGAACATCAAAAACTAGAAGTTTGTTTCATTTTAGAACTTCTCCCACAGTAAGCGCATATAATGCTTTTTAAAGCTGAGAGGAATCAAAAACTATAATGAGCTCAAAGGTTTTACCAGCATCCTGGTGACTCCAAAGATAATCAGTAGTGTTAATGCTCACATAAGGGCTGGGGATATAGCTCAGTTGGTAGGGTGTTTGCCTCACAAGCACAAGGCTCTGGGTTTCATCTCTATCACCACAAAAAAAAAAAAAATCACATAAGGTGTAATAAGGATCAATAAACTCTGAAATTTAAAATAGAAAAAAAAAACACCTTTTGAATAAAAAAGAAACCATAGATGAAGAACTTATTTGGGCAAAAAATTAAGACAAACTTTCTAGCTTGCTTAATGAACAAGACACACAACAAAATAAAAGGGCAAATCAGAAAAGAGAGCAGCAAAAAAATCTCAAATACCTACTGTACTTCTTGGGAAGGAGCAGGAAGGAACCAATGGCCCATTTAGGTTTTTGGAACTAACACTTCCTGATATCCCAAGGGGAAAGATTCAGAAAATGTGTGAAATTCCTAATATTTAATTTAAGAGATATAACAAATATGAAAACTCAAGGTTAAAATCTAAAGGCAGAAAAACATGAGAGGATGATCGTAGAGCTATTATTTCTCACCTAAGAAGTCATTTTTTTAAATGAAAATCTCCTTGGGTGTGGGTGAAAGAAGAGTTGAAGAGTAGCAGAAAGACAGTACCCTGGGAAGTCTCTAAGATGGAGTCCTGAAGAGCATTGAGCTGGCCTTAGGAGAGAGAATGGCACACCCACAAGATGCATCGTGACTTAATACCTAAGGAGATCTATTCAATGTTCCTTAAAAAGGGCAATAATCATAGTAAATCTGGGACCTTGAAAGATCATAACAGGATTTTAAGATTCCACCATAACACAGGCCCAGTCAGGATGGTTGTCTGGATTTCCAGCACCTACAGTGCCTGAGGGAATTTCCCTAAGTGCCCATAACCCCAAAGAAGGTTGAAGCCTTCTCTATGTCTCTGAGAGAGATGAGGAGGTTAACCAAGAACAGAGAGCCACAGCCTTCAAAAGGATCTCCCAGATTCAGTGTAGACCCAACTTCCAACCAACAAATGTGGTCCAAATGAGGACCCTTCATCAGATTCTAGATGAATACATGACAGTGACCAATGTCCAGCCAGAACACTGAACATCAGTGAGTGCCATTGGTGTTATTACTCTGTCCTGGTATCCTGATGCCCAGTACCCACTTTCCCTTCCCCCAAGATTTCTCCAATATCAAGACACAATTATAAGAAGCAATAAGAAGGAAAAATATCAATTTGATGGAAGAACACTGAACTGGCTGGAAGAAACCTGAATTTATTGATTTACCCAGACTAGGGAAATTTAAACTGCTCTGCTATCAGGGGAGAAAAGAAGCTTAAAATAGAGATTAAATTTAGGAATAGACATGACATCTAATCTTCTTCCTTGATATCCAAATTCTATAGACTTCCTAATCATTTTATAATGAAATGTATACACAGTAAAAATAAATTAGTTGTAGAAAAACATATTTAGATTTGTTATAGATAATATAACCCAGTTACAAAGGCATGTGTTATATTGGAATTAATTCTGAGTCACTGTATATTCTCTAACAACATATTCTGTATGATTTTACCTATTTTCCAATGTGTGAATACCACACAGCATTCTATAAACAACTTCCCTCACACAGACTAACACCTATTTTCTTTTCCTCACTTCCTAAGGTGAGATAATTGCAAAAAGAACTTTAAGAAAGATGTATATAATATTTTTTTCTAAAATGAAGAAATTAAAATATCCTTAAATAAAGAGGATTCACCTCTAGGATGTATTGTGAATTATTGTCAATTACTAAATGTAAGAATTTCAAAAGTATTTTACAAATTAAAAAAAACTCAAGATACGTCTATCTGGCAGTTATAAATGTGAAAGATATGTTCTTAAAAGCCAAGACCTGTGACTTCTCAGCTTGAGGATTTTTATACCTTCATTGCCTGGGTCAGGTGCATTCGTTCTTCACCCACACATACAAATGTCTCTTCTCTGAAGGCTTCCATGATCATCAGTCAAAAATGAATCAGATCATCTCCCTTTATGTATCATCTATACTTTGCACTTAGATTTCAGTAGCATCTGTAGCACCTGTTTTATTTCTTACCTAACTCTGTCTTATTTTTGTATCACCAATCCCTAGCATTGGGATTATCACATATTAGCTATTTACTCTATGTTTGTTGAATGTATAATAGAGACAAATTTTATATGACTGTATTCAAAGCAAATTTCTTGGTTAATTGAAGTGGTTTACACCTTAAATGGGAACTGTCAAGACTTATAAACATTCAAAAGATAAAAGAGACGAGGGAAAGGGAACACCAAAAACTGACATTGTTTTCAGCAATCACAAGCAAATTTACTGAACATTCATAAAATGAAAGTTTCAGAAAATGCTGTGGAAGTTCTGAACATATATTTAAAGGAGGATCTTTCCTTCTTGGATTCTGTCAAGAAGTTCATTGATCAGTTAAAGAGCTGTCACACCAGCAATTTATATTAAAACTAGACTGCTCATGTCATGAAGTTGTTTGATTAGCATAAAAGTCTTAAGACTGCATTTCACTTGAATTATTTCTTTCTTTGTCAATTTTTAAGGGGGAAAGAAATTAACTGGAATGATGAAAAAATGGTGTGAAAGACAAATTAGCAACTAATCATCATTAACTCAAATGTCATTTATTTCTCTTCTTTATCAAGTATTCACATTTGAGCTTTCATTAATATTTTATCTAAAAACATCTAATTGTATGTCAATATCCTGACTGATATTATGAACATAATCTGGGAATCACTTCTGATTTTCAATATATAGCATTTTTAGGTACTTTATTTGTGATAGCTGCCAGTTTAAATTTCAGCTAATAAAGGATCTCCATTGTGCTTACAATATCTTGGTTGGGTCTTTCAGTGTTTGTCATGAGTCTTACTAAAGAAACCTGAAGTTCTTGTTTTAGGCAAGGCTGAGATACACTGATAAAGCAATAAGGACTAATATCCTTTTTCTCTGCAAATCTATCAAGCAAATTAATGGTCCACTTTGGTGAAACTAGATAATACTGCAAACCAGTCATCTTCTAGGGTTGGTTTCAGGAGAAATGTGAAGTAGAAGAAGCAATAACCTGAAGTAACATTCAGAGTTACATTTTTGCTTCCCTTTTCACCCTTGCATTTATGTTTTCTGAGTTAGACTTTTATATTATCTCTGGAGAATGTGATTCAGCAGCATCTTCAGTTTAACACAAGTGTAGCCTCCAATCAAATGTCCTACTGCATCTCACCAAATATTTTGAGCTGTGAACTTAGCTCAAATTCCATTGGCCCCTAGGTTCCTTCTGCTTCCGTAAATATAATAGTCATCGACCCAGTGTTTAATAGGAGTAAGAGCACTTTCTAGAGAGCGTCTTAGAAATTCATGGGTGCATTTTTTTAGTTGTCACAATTATTGAGAATATGTCTGGTGTTTAGTAAGTAGTATTCAGAAATGCTAGCTTGCTAGCTGTCCTATAATACATGGAACAACTGCCAACAATGAGAATTTATCTTACAACCTATGTGACTGGCAGTACCCTTTGAAGACAGTAGTCTTCAACCTTTGTTGTACATCAGAATCATATGGAGGGCTTGTTAAAACACAGATGCTAGTCCTCACTCACAGTTTTTTATTTGATGGGGCTGGGATCAGAGCAGATAATTTATATGTCTACCAACCTCCCAGATGATACTGATGCCGCTGGTCGAGGGACCACTCGTTGACTCTTTGAGAACTATACCTGTAGATAGATAGCCATGTAGGTGGAAAATCTTTTTGTAGTTATTTGAGCCAGAAAAATCATTTCATTTGATGTAAAAAGAACTATTTTGCCTGGTTTTAACATAATTACATATTCTAGTATTGCACATAACTTAAGAGACTTGAACTTGTCATGTTTGGATTTTAACAAGAGTAATTTAACATTTTGGAAAATCATATTACTGCTAAGAAGTCATTATCAGTGACATCAATGCCAATACCTCGTACCTCTATCTGTCTGCATTTATGTCTTCTACATCTAAGTATGTAGCAGAGGAAGTTGGGACTCTTAACACACTTAAAACCAAATATTGTCAAACTAGTAAAGAGATGAAAATAAGAGTTCCCTCTATATTCCATTAATGTTTGATATTTCAAAATATATCACTGTCTCTCATTTACAACAAGGGTGTAGAAATTACTTACTGCAATTATTGACCAGTTTTAAATATGGCAGTGGTTTTTCATCTTATTCTGATGTGCTTAGAAATCTACCACACAACTTGTCTACATCCTGTATATTGCTGTTTACTTTTCCAATCCATTCTCCATTACACACAGATAGATATGGTTTCTAAGATTCTCTTAGGTAGTAGAGATCCAGAAAATGGTATCAAGATAGAACATATGTTTTCTATCATCGTCTTTTCCCACCTGAAAAAGTAAAGAATTATTTGACCCTACACTTAAAAATAGGGCCCACTTTGCTTACAGTTTATTATAGTCTTCATTGTATCTACTCCCCCATCTCTAATGTATTGGCATATTAACCTGTTTTTAATTAAGTTTATTTCCCTCTATTTCCTTCCATATACAAGTAAATCTCATCTCTACTTCTTATTTTGATGTGTACCTTTACCTCTCTTACTTTCATATACTTCTAAAAAGGGGTTTCTGATCACCTAGTGTCTAATAAATTCAAACATGTGCTGTAATAAAATACAATTATCTGACCACAGCAATACTTGTTTCTCCATGGAATCATAACCAAACATTTGCATATGTAGTTATATATATATATATATATATATATATATATATGTGTGTGTGTGTGTATGTATATATATGAGAGAGAGATAATTATAAATTATTTTCTTTTATTTAATCCCTGTGCAATTAGGCATTATACATATTTTGCTGATAAATATAGTAAACTAAACATGAATTTTACTCTAGGGAGTAGAGGGTTTTAAAAATATTTTTTTTAAGCGGAGGGTGTTGGCCCTGATAAAGTTGAGAATCACTGATCTCACCCAATTCCTTTAGCTATTTTTGGTAGAAGTAGAGGCTTACAGCGAAAAATCTATTTGCCTGAGAAAACATAGCTATTCCAAGAGACTGACTCTTCTAAAATCTGAATTTACTGATTTCAAATTCAATGATCTTGAAGCTAGAATAAAAATATTGTAATTATTTTTATCCTTTTCTCATTTCAATGTAGAAGGCAAGTATTCAAGTAGAGAGATTTGTGTAACTTCTGATCATGGATTATAACAGCAACTGCATTTTCTTCATGGCTTTAGGTATAATTTTTCTGTAGGAAATTTCATATATTGGTTTTCTCTATCTAGAATCTATAAATCCACAGGTTCTTGTTTGAGCCAAAGAAATTGTGTTGTAGATGATCCCTTTTTCATTATAGCAAACCTCTGCTCTGCCTCCAAATGCTAAGAAATTGGTTCAGGCATCATTTTGAAAGTGATACATTTCCCAAGGAAGGCGCAGAAATGGAGGCAATCATCTCCAACTGACAAAAAAGAGTGGTAAGCTCCGAAGAGCTGAGAACTTAATCAATACTGAATCAGACTAAGCACAATGAAGTATCAGATTATTAGACAGCAGCCTTCAAAAGTGCAACTGTAATAGTTCAGGAGGTGCATGGGCACTTTGAAAGCTCAGTTCAGCATTTATTCAGCACTCCCATTGCATACATCATGAATCATGGGAAGTTGGTTGAAAGTTTACTACCATGAGACACAGGAATTGAACATGTCTTCGAATGTGACCTGGAAACATGAATCATCTTCAGTAGCATATGCATTTTAAACATTACTTTAGCTTTCCAAGGAATCAATGCCACTGCATTGGTTTTATTGCTGTTGTTGTTGTTATTGTTTTATGTGGTTGGTTGTTTCTTTATGTTGCTCTCTCAGCAATAAGATCAGTTTAAGAAACACTAATATGGATATTAATGCAGGAGAAAAAATTTTCATTACCTCCAGAATCTTAGAGTTTTGTTTTTTCTCTGATAACAGGAAGTATATATAACATATCGTCTCTGTTTTCATCTTTTCTTCCAGAAAATCCAGAGCCACTTTAGAATACAGTTTCAGGGAATACTTGGGCTCTGTTGCCGGCACATTTGTCTCCACGTCCCCCCCCCAATGCTGCTTTATTTTTGTTTTTCTACTTCTTGTAATTTTATGAATTAGTTATTTGTTTGAACTATTTTAAATCCTTTATTAAATGACATGGAAGGTGGACAAATAAATTTGAGTAAATTGGATTTGCATGCTTGACCCACACGCCAGCACTTTGATCTCAATTATGTGAGACTTTAATTTCTCTATTAAGCTTTCCAGATGCCTCAAACCTGAGAAATAGACCTTTTCTTAGGATGAATAAATACCTAAAAGCCATGACCAGGAGTGTTATAAGAAGATAACCAGAAAAACTATTAGATAACTGGATAGATTTTATATCTAATGAAAGAACATTCTAGAATGAAGTCATAATTAGCTAACAAAGAGACCTTAGTACTTAGGCTGACACAGGAAAAGGAAGTGTGGGATGAACTAATTGAGGGTGTAGCCTACCTTTATTGGTGGAACAGGGGAAAAGAGAATTAAAGATGTAAAAATGCCTCAGAATTTGCAAGCTTAGAAATAAGCCAATAAGTACTTAGTTTTCATGATTTTGACTCTGAAACTTCAAGAAAAGTACGCCAAAAAGAAAAAGTGACAGGACTTCAACAAAGTGTCTTTCAAGAAACAACATGTTAACTAAGATTCAAAAGATAAAAGGATCCAGTCAAGTGAAGAGGAGAGCAGAGCAGAACATTCTAGGCAAAGAAAGCCACAGTAATCAATGTCTCATTGTCAGAAATAACTTTGTACATTTGAATAACAAAAGGAAAGAAGGTGGTAGAAGCATAATGAGCCAGAGTATAGGAGGTTTAAGATTAAGTTTGAAACCTGAGCACAGAGAAAGTTTAAACAGGACACTAGTGGAATAATCAGATTTTCTTTTAAAAAATGTTACTTTGGCTTCCACATATAGAAAAACCTGTGTGTTGATGCAGGAAAAGTGGGTAAGAGAAGACCCAGACAGGAGGCGGCTGTAGCAATCCAAGTAGGAAAGGACGATGGCTTAGAGTGATGGGTGCCTGCCAAAGTGATGGGAGAGGATTGGATTCTGGATTTATTTTAATGATAGATTTGACAGTCATGAGAACAGAATTTAAAGGGTAAGAGAGAAAAAAGGTCTAAAGATGATTCTCAGATTTTTGTTATGAATACTTGAGTAGGCCATGTTATTTAATTTGATATGAAGATAGGAAGATTAAGAAAATTGTGGGAATAGGAGAGAAAGGGTGATAGGTTCTATGTTCAGTATACTAATTTTGACATTTCTATAAGACACCTAAGAGATATCAGGTGGTTAGTGAGGTAAGAGAACCTGAGCTTCAGATCTGAGGTAAAGATATCTCTTCTAGAGCCCATGGCACATACATCATTTTCAATATCAGAGGAAGAAGAAACTTTAGGACAGAGTCCCATACTTCTTTACATCCTTTCCTCTCTCTTCTTCATTTCCAGGGGCAAGCCAAAGGAAAAATATAAAGAAATTTGTGCCCCATCATGATCTGGTATTGTGACTGAGTGACTAATATTCTTCGTCATCCAGCTGTCATTAGAAGATTTGTTTAATAACTAGCTTGTAATCTTACAAAATATTATTTCATGGGAGTTTGTTGCTGGTATTTTTGGTTGTGTTATATTTTTGTTTATTACATTCTATTTTCGACTCATTTGAGCAGGGAAAATACCAAGAACCCATAAATCTACTTTTTTTTTCATTATTTCCACCATAATAATTGGTTCAAATGAACAAAAGCCACAGGTAGGAGTCAGGGTAAGAAGTCACAATAATACAAAGAAAACCCACATACACTAAATTATGTCAGGTTTTAAGTATTTACTAAGTGTGTTTGCCTATGCTTTTTCTACTGCATATATTGGGGTAGAGTTATCTGACATGTCATAATATCCTAGGCACAGTGTGGACATTGGATATAGGGAAAAGTCTTCAAAGAGTTCACCTTGTATTTTATAGTTCATTGTACTTCTTTTAGCTTTCAGAAGAGTACATAGTTGCTGTTTTTCTAAATCCTCATTTAACAGGTATAATAATTAAGGCTAAATCTCCTGAAACAAAGAAAAAGGAGAAAGAAAGTTAACATAAAAGTTTGTGTGATAATGGTTGAATGTTTGTACACACATACACACAGCAGAATCTAGAATCATTTTGAAGAGCAAAATCATATTTTTATATACTAAACAGATTTCTCAGTTATAGTCAGTCATTATGAACTAAAATCCATGCCCATTTTAAAACAAGCCCAGAAGGATGAAGCACGGTGTTTTTAATCTTTTCTAGAGACAACAAGAATTTCATTCACATCTTAAAAAATCATTAAATGAGAATTTATACTCATCTAATTAAATGAAAATCTGTAATGATTATTGGAGGAAAAAGAATAGATAAATTTTTAGAAAATTAAAGGAAAGCATAAAATCGTGTTCTATAAAGAGGACCCTGTAGAATCAGGTTTGGCACATCATCTGATTGTGTGGTTAAAGTAGTCTTTTAATAAAGATGCAAAACAGAAATATGGGTTGGTTCTAGAACAAGGGCTAAGTGTTCAGTGGGGATGTTAAGTACTCTGGTTTATTACATTCTGTTTATTGCATTTTGAGTAATCTACACTGACAATTTAATGTAGTTGAAATTATGAGGAGCTTATTTTCTGCCAGCCACTTTTTAGTAAAAACCTGTGAGATACAACCAGAGATCAGAGAGTTCAGAGGCTAAGTCTTTGTTACACTTATGGAAACAAGAATGAATCTCTAAAACTGAAAGGGCAGCTCCCAAATATGAAGAGTTCCCATTTCCAGTCCATGACTCATGTTTAAGTGTTTCCCACCACAGAACAGACCCTCGAGGCAAAAGAGTATTAAATCATAAACTTATGAAACCATTGATTTGTTGAAACTTTCAAAGCCATAAACATAGCTGTTGTGTGACCTTAACTAACCAGGGTAGAGAAACATTGGTCAATTGTGAAACATGAACTCACCATAGGGCAAACTCTAGAGTAGCATGTCATAGTTAAGAAAAATCTTTCATGACATGAGGTGTTTCTTTGTTTGTTCTTAAGAAAAATAAATTCAAAATATTACATATCCTGGATTAGGAAGTTAGAGCAAGAGACATAAAACCTGTATGCTTTAATCCTTATTACTATGGAATGATTCAACAAAAACAGCTTCATTCCTTTTACAGACATTTAGGAGAAAAAGAAGAAAGAAACAGAGGTAAAATACAAAAGAGATGAGAAAAATAAGAGAGGGAGTTAAGGATAGAAACCAACCAAGTGGCAGGGAAGAGAGAAAGAAGGAACCACATGCTGGAAAACACAAAAGCATATCTTTGTAAGTTAGGGACAGGTCTTGCCAAAGACAACAGAAAAATAACAGTAACTCAAACAAAGTAGATGTTGGTTTTTCTCACATTAAAGCTCAAGCAAGCAGGTCGCCTCTAGCATGGTTGGCACATGCCCCTGACTCATTCTGTTGTGTTGCCTTGCCCACAATAATGTGGTTGGTAAACTTCAAGATAGCAGCCCAGATCCATTTTCTAACTGCTCCCTGAAAGCAAAGGATAAATAAAGTCACGACTATGTGAATACACAACCCGCGTAACTCCACATGATGTACAACCACAAAAATGGGAAGTTATACTCTATGTATGTATGTTACATCAAAATATATTCTATCACATACAACTAAAAAGAACAAATAATTGTTTAAAAAAAAAAAGAGTCATGCTTTCTTTCTTTTTTTTCTTTTTTTTTTTTTTTTTTTTTGGTGCTGGGGATTGAA